>CACRXK020013266.1:0-14213 GCA_902702795.2 Paramuricea clavata
ACAAAATAGTGATTAAAAAAGTGATTAAGAGTTTTATACAACCGGCCCCTGATTGGATAATGGTAACGGTATAGTGGAAGTCAAATCTGAACCTTTCTGCTTTAATTTAATTTTTAATTTAAGTTAATCATTGTTTAGCCACTAGCCATATATAATATTTCAGAACATACAAAAAATAGTTAGTATTGTGGAAATGTGGAAAACATACATATACACAAATAATATTATTAATGGCAAGGAGACATCTAGGAACCACCAAGCTTGTTTAATGGAAAAACGCAACAAGCAACAACAACATTGACTATTCATTCATTCAGTAAATATTTTTTAACCCATGAAGCAAGTTTTCTGGAAGCAAATTCCACAGTTTAAGAAATAGGACCTTGGATAAAAATTGTGTGTTGTTTTGTTGTAGTTTTACATGAATATATTCGATATACGAAGTGGCTATTCGTACTGGAATATGGCACACGATTCTTACATTTCGTAAATTAGTAATATAAAAACGTTTTTTGCAACAACTTTTAGCGAGCTTGCCGCTAGCATATCTGGCAAAGGTGTGCGTGCGTGCGAAGTGAAACGAAGTCCGGGTTTAGTTTTAGCCGTCGGTTTTCTGTTTGACTTAGAAATGTTTCTTAAAGTATTTAAAAAAATTTTCCCGACTTCTTTAACTCTGAAATAGTTTATTAGACCTTTATTGGTTAGGACTTAGGGTTAGAGAAGGGTTTGGGGTTGGGGTCAGGTTTATCTTAAATATTACGACTGCAGTACGAATAGCAAATCAAACTCGGCGTACTGTTCCAGTACGAATAGCCACTTTGTTCAGTATAACTAACCTCAACCTCTTTGTTTTTGTAGTTGATGGTGTGTCTTTATCATATTCATCTCTACCAAATGAAGGTTTTGTAAAAATTACAACTGACAGTGGGATCAAGAATGTTTGTTGGCGAAGTTTAGGAAACGCAAAGGATGTTGTTTGTCGTCAATTGGGTTACAAAGAAGCACACTCACTGCTTCAAAAAGCTGCTCCATCGGATTTAAAAGATGAAATATTTTCCGGAAGTATAGTGTGTAATGATGGTGATAAAAAATTATCTCAATGTTTGGTTACCACTTCTTCCCAAAGTTGTTCGAAGTTCTCGTACTTAAAATGTAAGTTTTCACGAAAAAGGATCACGATCATGTGACTAAGTGTCGAAGAGCAGAAAGAATGAAAGAGATAAAAAAACGTTCGTAAGATTTAACTTTCATATTTTAGGTCATATTTGTGACAGACCTCTGTTAGAAAATAAACAAAGAATCCTAGATTCGTCATTCACTGCCTCAGCTTCTTCAGAAAGTCGCAGTCCCTCTGATGCAAGAATATCTAGTGGCAGTTCTTGGTGTGCTCCTGTCTCGGATGGCAAACATTATCTTCAAGTGGACTTAGGAAGACTTTATGTGATATATAATTTCGTAACATTTGGAGATAGTACCAGTTCCAAGTGGGTGGTCACATATAATTTGAATTACACTGTTGATTTGACAAATGGGAGATCAGTATGGAACCAAATGGTAATTGCTTCAGTAGGCTATATATTATTTTGCAGGTTACTCATTTTATAACTTATAGTTTGTTGTATGACAGAACGGTTTAACTTAAAGAAAAGAATTATATTTGGTCTTTAGACATTTCAAGGAAACAAAAATGCTTACAATCATGCAGCCATACAAGATTTCCCTAGAGGAACAAGAGTAAGAGTTGTACGATTTATTCCATTTTCATATGTTGGTCAACCGTGTATAAGAATTGAAATCTGTGGCACTAGTAAGTTATTTTTCTTTTGCCGTTAAAGAGGATATAAATCAACAGATGAAATTATTTTTATTATGATGTAATTGATTGTCATTTAACATTGACACACAAATCATTTACTGATGTTTTACTCAATCTCCGATACCCTCAGTCTTTTTTAGGTGTGCCCATAGCATGTGTATCTTGGCACACACAGATGAAAATGTTATTTTACTATAATTCGTTTCTTTCTAGCTCTGTTCCCAGATAAACCTACAGACCTTACGGTGACTAATATCAAGGCAAGAAGTGCTGAAATATCTTGGCTAGATCCAGAGAACACAGGAGATGGAAATCTTACAGGATTTTGGATTCAACTGAAAAAAGAGAACTCCCTCATCCAGAATATTACCAAAGATAAAAACAATGAATGCGATTTAGATAATCTGACACCATACACTACATACAAAATATCAGTCGCTGTTCGACATAAACATGGTTTTGGTGAAGAGACTGTTACTTCGTTCTTAACATTGGAGGAAGGTATAAGAATGAGATTCTGTCAATGCTTTAAATATGGCCGGTTCTTTTAGGGAGTTACGTTAGATTGGAAATACTGGTTACGTTAGATTGGAACAACAATTGATGTTATGTGGCCACAATTCGTTTGACGTTCAGCAGAATAGTCGTGCGTAGTTACCTGCCCTCATACATGCACACTGTCAAATGAGACCATATTGTCGTACCCATCTCATCTCATCTGACTTTTAGCTCCAGAAGGTCCTCCATTGAATGTCACAGTGATTGCAGAAAGCCCATCATCATTATCTGTCACGTGGAAACCTCCTGAAAAAGACAAAAGAAATGGCATTATCGTCAGTTATACTGTGTGTATCTCACATGAAGAAAGTAAACCTTGTTTTAAAGAGCAAACTACAAAGGAAAAGATGTTAGTTATCGCAAGTTTGAATGCTTCAACAAAATATTATGTTCGTGTTCTTGCAAGTACTAAAGTCGGTTCTGGAAACTACAGTGAAAGTAAAGGAAAATTTACAAATGGAAGTAAGTTCTGCTCGCTATTGACCGAAGCTTTACAACCTTCATTCTTTTGGTATCTTTACTCAACCCATTCATGTTATCTGTATTACTAAAACTTACAATAAATTGCAATCAACGCAATGCTCCAAAATCTGATATTTGTTAATTTCAGCTTAGATAATTAATTAATTAGCCCTACTCTAGCTCTCTGCCTCTAGTCTAGATTTATTAATGCTACATATTTAACGAATTGATATTTTTCTTTTTAGAACAACCAAAAATGGCCACAAATAGAACAGAAAGTACACTAACTTTCCCATTGCAGATTCCCACACACAATTTTACGTAAGTTCCGTTTTGACGTTACTTTATTGACAATAATGAATCTGAAGATTAGATACATTTTATTGGTGGTTGTGTATTGCATATAAGGTTCCGTATTTTGCAAGATTTCCATTACTCAAAACTATATTTCACAATTGGACATACAAAAAAACCTCACTGGAAAAGGTCTCACTTTCGTAAGTAGTGTCTAAGGTTCGACACAATATGAGCTCCAAAAAGACACAAAAGTCTCACTGAAACCTTCTTGCAGTAACGACTACCTACGGTGGAATCCAATTTTACATAAGAGTGCATGTAGTGTAGTGTATTTGATAATTATCTATCATATATGAATATTTTTTAGGCATTTTTACGTCGTCCCTTTGAAATTAATAGACGGGAAGCAAGGTCGATCTCCAGACAGTTATGAAAACAACGAGTTAGTAACGCACACTGAGGCAAGAACATCAACCGTCCCGAAACCTTTTATCGCTGCAGTAGTAACATCAAAGGATGAAAACATGTTTGTACTTGGTGATGGCAGAAATACAAGTAATCCAACATCACGAAGACCAACCTCGAGTGATTATTATAATGGTCCGTTGGAACCTGGCACTAGTTACAGTATTTTTCAAAGGATTTTTATTAATAACAAGGTAAAAAGTTCTGAACGATGTTACTGACTACAAAGTACAAACATTATTGACTGACAAAATTCTTGGGTTTCACTACGGCATTATTGCAGTGAATCTGACGGGGGGTCAACCTCAAATGTATTGGTGCTTATGCTGTACTGGAGTGAGAAAATGATACGAAATTCCATGTATTTGTCACCAAACACAAGGCTAATATTAACATAAAACGAGCAATGGACTCACTCTGATAACTGTGTTTTGTTTTAGAGTTGACCCCCCGTCACTTTTGTGACGTCATATGAAACCCAAGAATAACTTAAAGTATCACCACAAGTGGTAACTGACGAACGATGAAACAGCACTTTAGTATACACATTCACCACACTGAGAACTTGAATGCTATCCATAACATTACTCTGTTCGTTATTATGTCATTCTAGGGTGATTATTACTCCACAGATTGGAGCCCTGTTTCAAAAACAGTCGGAAAAGAAAGGCTATCAGGTTCAGGAACGCGTAGGAATTGTAAAAACTTATAGTGATAATATCTCACTTTACCACGCATCAGTTTAACTGACTAGAGATCACTAGATTCCAACATAAACACATAGATCACATAATAGTAATACCTCAAAGAGAGGTTTTATAACAGTTTTATATGTAGTAAAACCGAGGATATGGTTTTGTGTATTCAGAATGGGATTCACTGTGGCTATCTTTATTCCCTTATAGAAGGCAGTAATGTCGGCGTTATTGTTGGTGCAATAGTTGGTGTCTGTGTTCTTATTCTTGTAACACTAGCAATAATTATGTTCAGAAGGTAATCACGTTGAAAATCAGAATAAAATATATCCACCGTGTGTACCAACTGTCACCCATTTGTTGCTATAATCTTCTTCTTAAGGCCATACAAATTTTGTCATCCTATATTTCAGACGAAAGGATAAGCAACATTCTGAACCAGATTATCAACTGGAGGAAGAAGTTGATAAACGAAGTTGTCCCGCGGTGATGAATGATGCATTTTGTGATTACAATGATTCTATTGAAGTGGAGCAGAATTCTGACGATGGTGATGATACAGTTGATGATAGAGTCGAGGTAGAAGTCAACAACACAGATCCCGATGATTTTTATGCCAACAAAGAAGGTGAGTCTTTGGGAACAAATTTATCACAGCTGATACTTTTAATAGACTGTCTATATAATACTTCGTCTAATGCCGTTAACCTTAAAAAAATTTCAGGTATAGCTGCGCGAGTACACAACCCTATTCCAGTAGAAGAATTCAACGATCACGTGAACCATCTGAGAAAGAACGATAACAAAGAATTCAAGATGGACTTTGAGGTGCGTTTCTAATGACTGTTTTTTAATTCAACGTTTGCAGCAAAATGCATGTCTTCATTAGCAAGTTAGTAATAATAATATTAATAATAATGCACTTTATTTTCAATTTTTCATAATTTAATTGGGTGACTGGATTTACACAAAGTAATTTTCGCCCAGACCTAACATTTTTGAAAGGGGTTAATAAGTTCTTCATATAACCAGGACATAAGTTCTTTAATGATTTAAAAACCAGTAGACAACGGAAATATTTGATGCGTTCACCTATGGGTAACCAACCAAGCTGTAGAAACAACGGTAATGAATGTGCTTTTCTGTCAGTATCAAGGACATGTGCTGCTCTTTCCGTGCTGCTCTTTTCTGCAATTTTAAAATTTTGTCTAAGTTCTTCTGACAGGTGTTTCCCCAGAAAACACAGCAATAGTCTGTTATTGATAGAATTACACAATTGTAGAAAGCCATCCTTGCCCGAAATGGTAGAAAATGTCTTATCCACAGTCGCTGTGAGACTCTTTTGCATAGCATGTCAATGTGGTTACTCCAGTTCAAATTTTGGTCAAAATGAACACCTAGCTGCAGCTTATCGTTATCTGTGGTCTTAACCTGTGAGCCATATAGATCAAGGTTAAGGTTTCCTTGAACTTTAAACTTACTTCCAATAACCATGTTTTTCGTCTTCTCCGTGTTTACTACCATCCTGTTTTTTTCTGACCACTTCACCACTGGTTGCAAATCACTATTCAGTTTATGTTCCACATCCTGTAAGTTATATCCACATATTGTGTCGCGTCATCAGCATACAGATCAATTCCGGCGTCGTTCAAATGTAGAGGTAAATCATTCATGTAGAGAATGAACAACAAAGGTCCCAATATCGATCCTTGTGGAATACCAGAAGTATACTATGTTAGCTTTGGAAGACAGGTTATTGTCCACAGATACTTGAAATTGCCTATCTGTAAGATATGAACTGAACCACGATATTGCATTGTCATCAAGACCATGGAGTACTGCTAACTACATAGAGTTCATTGTAGTACCTACACGGCAAAAAACACCGAGCCCGTTGCTCAACAGGACTGAACAATGTTTTGCTGCCCACGTTGTTCACACTTGTCAACAATATTGAACAATGTTGTTGAGCCTGAATCGTGTGTAACAATATTGTTCAATATTGTTGACAACTGTGAACAATGTGGGCAGCAAAACATTGTTCAATCCTGTTTTCATCAGTATTGCATCAACCTGAGCGTTTTTTGCCGTGTACTACATAGTGTAGTAGGTACTACTAACATGCAGATGGTAGGGTCCTTTGCTCATTACGTCGAAGTTGATTTCTTGAAGTAATTCAAACAAAAACCCCAGCACCTTTAATAATCTGTGATAATTGCATTTCAAATTTCAGGACTTACCGACCGGTCATATTTCCAACTGCGATATCGCAAAACAATCATTCAACATTCCCAAAAACAAATATGGAAACGCAGTAACATGTAAGTTAGATTTGATATTTCGATGTTCAATAAATGAAGTTCGTTTGCCAAATATGTTTCTTGGTCATTTCAGATAATCACTCACGTGTCATACTGTCTGGAGACGAGAAAACTGACTATATTAATGCCTCGTTCATCAATGTAGGTGCAAACATGGAGAAGAGTAATGTATTGTTCACATGAAGGTTTTTCAAAAATTTTGTTTGACCATTGATAGTTTTTTATGACTTTTTAATAACTGTTTTTGCAGGGATTGGCTAAGAAGTATTACATCGCGACACAAGGTACTGTGTAAAAGACGCATTTGACTCGAGCTGATGACATTGTAAACTCCGTGTCACTGTAGCTGTAGTATACTGCGTCTTGGTACTCGTGCAACAATTGATAAATATTTTTATACGAAAAGAAGTACAATTGAAAATTATTCTAAATTCTTCCTACATTGCTCTTTCCAATGCAATCTCGTGAGGTTCAACATGTTTTTTGTTTTCTTAGGACCAAAACCCAAAACAGTGAACGACTTCTGGAGGATGATCTTTGAACATAAATGCCCAACTATTGTCATGTTGACGACATTGAAGGAAATGGGAAAGGTTGTGTATAAAAGACTTTTTGCTTCAGTTAAATCTCAAACAAGCAACAAGGACGTAAAGAGGTCAACTCGTACACCCCCACACGCTTCAGTCTTGGTAGTCTCCACGTTTTTCACACTTGCATTTTCTGATGAACAACTGCATCTGTCTTCTCCTTCCACCTTCAGGAACCCACTCCTTTCTTGGAAGACATGGCCAAACCAAATAAGCCTGTTACTCCTCAGTTTCTTTCTTAAATGTCCTTGTATCTTTAATTCAATATATCCATCATGAAAATGCCCTGTATATTCAAAATAGTAAATAATTAAGAAGAGGATCTTTTTTTAACGTCTCTTTCTTCTTGAAGACAATGTGCGAGAAATATTGGCCTGAAGAATCTGATATGTATGGAGATATTAAAGTGACTGCTGAACAGACAAAAACGTTTGCTGATTATGTTACCCGGACTTTTATCGTCGAGAAGGTAATGTTAGCTTTAAAATGAACTTGTTCTCAATTTATGCTGCTTATAGAATGTAATGAACATACTGTAAGCACAATCTATGTTTGCCAAATAAAGTTTTCAAAGGAAACATTTTTATCTAGGGTGGTGAACAGCGTGGAGTGCAACAATTCCATTTTATGTCATGGCCAGACTACGGCGTTCCTCTCTATCCAACACAGATCTTGACGTTCAGAAGACATTTTAAGTCTTTTCACGAGACTAAAACCGGACCAGCTGTGATTCATAGCAGGTAAGCGATGGTGACAATCCATTGGATACATTAGGGGAGACAGCTGGGGTGGAGGAACGGGAAAGGAATTAATGTAGCAAGAAGAGAGAACCAAAAAAGTAAGGAAAAGGGAAGGACGGAAGGTAAAAAGGAAGAAGGACAATAGAATCGAAAGATAGATGAATAGAAAGAAAAGCAAGAAAATAGGATAGTAAACATTCACCAAAGAATATCGTTATAAAAAATTTCATTTTCCTCGCAGTGCTGGGGTAGGTCGTTCAGGAGTGTTCATTGCTGTGGACAAAATTTTGGATGATCTTGACAAAGAAAAGAAAGATACCATAGATATCTTTGGTTTTGTGAAGGACATGAGAACAAGACGTGCCAACATGGTGCAAACTGCGGTAAGCATTTATCAGATTGTTTGGAATCAAAGTTTTCTTCAGAACTCTCGCAAGTCTATGACATTCCAATAACAAATAGCCAGTCTGTAGTATGTGCCAGGGCCCTATACTAAGTACAAATTCACTTGGCAGCAGATGAATCCTGTGCACTGAAAGGGTCATTACATTACCCATCCCTTCTATACACTTTATAGGAACAATATGTGTTCATTCATGATGCGATCGTTGATCACCTCAAGTGTGGAGCAAATGAAGTTGAAGCAACTCAGATTACGACTGAGATTACAAATTTGTTGAAGAAAAACGACAAAGGCGAAACAGGATTTGACGAGGAGTTTAAGGTATGAAGACCGCGTTAAGTACAGGATGTTGCCGTCTTTTTGTACTGCACTATCATTGTAAGACTCATTCTACAGGTCTTAACAAACCAGACAACATTGCTTCAACCAGCAAAATATTATAACACTTAGTAAACACATCATGTTTCTGAAATTGTGGGAAAACCTTTTGCTGCCAGAAAGCAAGTTTTATTTTATGCAGCAATATTTCCAAAAGTAGCCAAACAGGAAAACATTGTCCAAGTTAACATGACAGTACTTTTCAAATGATTCAATGTTTCCAAAGGAGGACAAACAGGGAACAAATTAACAGTGTTTTCTACTGTCTTATACAGCGTTTGAACACAGTCACACCACAGTTGGTGAAAGAGAAATGTGAAGCTGCACTTCTGGACCAAAACAGAAAGAAAAACAGAACGTCTGAAATTTATCCAAGTATGTAAGAAATGAGTTTCCAAGTTCCATATTTAGAACAAATTTTTCAACCCTACAATCAGGAATTTAAATTTACAGTTTGAATACATAACAAGGAATACGATTACCTGTTCCAGTACATCTCTTAATTCATATACCGTTCACCATATTTTTCCAGCTGAATCTGGTCGTCCATATCTCAAACATATTGACAATGTTCAGAACTCGGATTACATAAATGCTTGTTACGTTGATGTAAGTGTGTTAATGACAATGTCTTCCTGAATTAGAATACGTGGTTATGTGTTTATCAACGTATAGGTTGGAAACATTTTTGTCAATGCCGACTGCTGCCTTTGTGGCCAATTTTTTAACTTTATAGTCAACAAGAAGACATATTTCTTATTCTTTTTGCCTTTCAACCTCTTTAGGGATATCTTGTCAAGAATTACTTTATTGCAACACAAACACCTCTTGAGGAGACAATTAATGATTTCTGGAGGATGGTACTGCAACATAAGTCCTCGACAATAGTCATGTTAAATCAACTACGAGAAGGTGACGAGGTTGGTGAACCCGCACTGCCTGACTTTGCAGGCTTGGAATACAAAGATATTCTGGCTCTGTACTGACTGTTAAGGTTTTCATAACTTGTGGTACAGGAGGTCTTTGGAATCGAACTGTTAGGTCTAACCCTTGAGGACCCCGGGTAGCTGCAGGAATTAGATTGGGCCTGTTTTCTTCACTGTTGTGTCCTCTACCTCATCAAGATGTACATAACCAACATTTCTGCCTTCGTTTTAGGAATACCCGATGTTCTGGCCAACCCAGAGAGCCAAACCTCAGTCGTTTGGACCCAGTACAGTAATGTTAGACTCATTTGTGAAGAAAGAAAATATTGTCATCAGAAAATTCGTCGTTTCTCCGTCAGTTGTAAGTATACACTTGAGAATAGAGGATCTCAAGTCTCAGCCAGTAACTTATTTCAAACATACTAAACCAGCAATAATAATAAACCAGCAGAAATAATAAACCAGCAATCTATTCTTTCAGGATTTGAAAGAAGATCGTATGGTGCGATTGATTCAGTACATGTCCTGGCCAGACCATGGAGTGCCAAAAGATGTTGATGATATTGCGAAAATTTTGTCTGAAGTTGAAGAATCTCAGAGAGCGGCAGAGGGAAAAGGACCTGTCACTGTCATTTGCAGGTAATGATTAACCACTAACAATGGATTAACTTAACTAATGGTCAATCAATCAACTTATACAAAGAATCAATGAATCAGTTAATTAGGAAACATCACCAAATATTTAATCATTCAATCTATACCAATCAACTTGTTAAATAAATATCAGTTAATTGTGGTTGTGATTGAATCAGCTGCGCAGAAGTTTGAGTGCAGATAATTCGAGATTTTTAATCGTACCTGACTGGTATTTCAATGATTGTTGCCGCGTACTTGCGCTGGCACAAACTTAAGAGACTTAAGAATGATGTTCATGAAGTACACGTTTCTGAAAGGCATTCATTCAGGAACTTGAAACTACGAGTATATGTCTTAATCAAATATGAATACATCACACAATTACGCCTAGCTAAACAATTCTGCTGACCTATATTTTTCTTCTAGTGATGGTGCGGGAAGAAGTGGAACCTACATCGCAATTTCTAATCTTGTGGACAGAGTGAAAGTTGTTCAAGTCATTGACGTCTTTCAGTATGTTAAATTGATCCGCATCAAACGTCCACAGTTTGTTGAAACAGCGGTAAGTTATGATGAGAAGATATTTACAGACTTTAGACCTTTAAAAGAAACTGTTAATGTTGTACAATTCTATTTTCAGTGGGCCATCTTTGCGGCTGTTTTTCATACGTGCGCGTGTACGCATGCACGGAAAAGTTTAAATCCTTTTAATCCTTTAGTTAAAAATTTTACTTGTCAGATAACTAATTGAATAAAAGGATAGAATTTAGTTTCCTGTATGATTTAATATGCATTTGTCGAGGTAATTAGTACTAATATAAAATTTAGAACTTTTCCATGCCTACACGCACGTGTGAAAAACGATTAACAGGAAACCAGCCTTTAATCCAATTAACTTATAGTGGGTCCCCCTTTTAACCAATTAATTTAAGTTACATTGTGTGCCGTATACTTTATTAGTTTACTCTAGCTAGCTGTCTAATGCCAGACAATTTTACTTGTCAATTGTGTTTTTTACTTCTCAGGCTCAATTTAAGCTGTGTTATGATGCAGTCACAAGTGTGTTGAGATCATTTGAAGAATATTCAAACCACACATCCGACCTGCAAAATTATAGTACTTCATTCGTATGAATATACTCACATACCTTCTAACTAACATGCTATTGTAAACATTTCTAGATCATTAAATAGAAGTGTTATTACTAGTATGTTTAATAGGTTAAGTCTTACGGCGGTCAGCACTGCTACTGAGTATAAAGGAGTAAACCCATAAATGCAAAAGTAATGTAGCTTAGGAAGAAGTAAAAGGGTTTTCTCGTCGAAAACCATTGTAGATTATATATCCATAGAAATGGTATATAGAAATTGCATTGTACGCAAAATGGACACATGGAGTGCAGTTTAACTCTAATTTAACCGTTCGTATATACATATTTCGCCATTTAATAGCAACATAACTGTTCGTTATAGTTTCTTATTTAGAATTAGAAAACTTGTAAAACAACCGGTAATAAATGAATGTTTAATGTGTTATTACAATATTCAGTGTTTATTTTTACAGTAGTTTACCATAAACATATGTGCCTTTATCATGAAAGGGCGATAACAGGGTGACATGAAAACGATATCGTCACTGATATCGTTTTTGCATCTACTGATTTTTAATCAGTAAAGCCAGGGCTCGAATTTTATCGCGGCAATTGCCGTAGAGGGAGAACAAAATGCCGTGGATCATTGCGGCAACGACGGCAATTTTTTGCCGTATAGTACAATTTTTATACTATTCACTGTGCATTACTACTTTGATACTTGAATTCAGATGTTGATCAAATCATGCGTAAATCACTATTTTAGTCTCAGTTTTCTTCGGGAAAAAAAAAACACTAAAGAAATACGTAGACATGTTTCTAGAAAAATGCCGTGGAAACTGCCAAAATTGCCGTAGACAGCTGTTACGTTCTACGGCAATTTTTAACGCCATTGCCGTCGATTGATTTCAGGGAAATTCGAGGCCTGGTAGAAGCATTGCCGGCAGGACTAAAATACGTGGATGTCGGGAACGGTCGCAAATTTGATGACGTATTAATGTAATTAGAGAGCGAAAGTCTGTTATCTACGGTTAGTTCCGCTGTTGTCCATAAATGGTTTTGTCAATAACACGAGTACAATAAAATGGTTTTGTCAACGCGAGTACAATACGAAGAATGCTGTATAACTGTTTTTTGCTGCATGTAAAATAGAATTCAGTTCTATTCAGTAAGAATAGAAGTTTGTCGCTCTAAATATTACGAAGCGAAGGTCAAACATCTAAAAAGTTGCAAATCATCCGACTGGTGGAGTGAAGTCAAGAAATTGAGTGGCATGAACTCAGCTTTCAAGTAGTTTCAACTCCAAAAATGAGGTGTATAATCGTTAGAAAATCTAAATGAGACAGCTAGTGTCTCTACCAAACATCTTGCTGATATTATCAATGGAATCTTTTCCCATGAATGACTAGTCTCTCCTTTTAGCGATTGACTTTTTCGCTTGTACTTATTTCGGCAGCGATGAACCTGCTTTTACGGTTACAGAGCAGGAGTTTGTGAAATTGTCAAAAGTGAATCCAGCCAAGGCCAATGGTCCGGATGGGATACCCAGCTGGGTTCTGAAGGAAAACGCTGATCTGCTGGCCGATCCTGTAAAGAGATTTTCAATGACCTTCACCACAGAGTTTTTGACCTTCACCAACAGAATTTTTGGCGGGAAGATTTGTAATGTTTGGAGAATACAAGATGGCGCCGCGCCGGTTACTTTGTGTGATCAAAGGGCATTTTTGTTCACAAATACCCACTTCTTTTACGTTAAAACGACTGATTAGTTTTGGAAATTATAACTCAATGGACAGGGAAAACGATTCTGTAGTAAAGAGAAAAATACGTGCAGTATATTGACTTATATTTGTAATGTTTTATGTTTGTTGTGAAAGAAGGCCCGAAATTTCGCTACATCGCTGTAATGGTTTATAAAAACTTCTACTGGAAATTCGACCATGGATATAAAAGAGTCAACGCTTGAATGAAAGAACAGCCTGACTTGCTGACTTAATGGTAAGTTTTTAAAGTGTTCAGTAATGTTTTAAAGAGACTGTCAAGTCCGTTCTGCTCATGCGCGTGTTTTGTTTACATTTTTGTTTCACAACAATAGATAATTAACATTTCGATCTGTGCATGAGCAGAATGGACTTGACAGCCTCTTTAAAGATGATTTCCACTCTGTTCTGTACGGTGGCTCACAAGGGTCACACACAAATATAAAAATATACACACAAAAAAAGAATTGAACACACTAATAAAAATGTATAAGCTGTAAATAAAAAATAAACACAATGCAAATAAAAAAGAAACGCAATAATAAAAATTAAACATATAAAATTAATAAAGAAAAACAAATAATACAACTATGTATGAAATAAATAATTATTATGCAATGCACAAACAAAAAAATATTAACACACATAAAAGAAAGTAAAATTGTGTGCGCGCATGGCCTCACATAACCAGCGGTTGTACTGCGGGCGCATATGTTGCTGTTTTCAATTTTGAAGTTCGAACAATTAATTTTGGTCATAAATTATAATTCTGTTTTCCACTTTTGTCAGCTTTTGTTCGTAATTTGATAACACATGTCCTGTTCAGGATGCACTGAGGTTGACATAGAAGCAGGGGCAATCAACTGTGAAAGCATTTTCTAGCCGTGATACGTCTGAACCACCAGCTTGTTGAACAGAAAAACCGCATTGATGGCAGAACAGTGCACCTTCAACAGCTTTAACGCCACAACTTGAACAAAACGTCATGAATTTATGAATGAATTACGTAATAAAAATCTTATAAAACGTTGGAAAGTAATCAAAACACGTGTGAAAAGCTGTGAATAACAAATACAGCA
>CACRXK020013267.1:0-14213 GCA_902702795.2 Paramuricea clavata
GCACTAGCAATTTTCTTGGCAAATTTCTTCTCATGATACATGTAGGAACATTGATGAAAATACAATAGTAACTGTATTTTCTGTTGTGACATTTATTTTGAAAAACATCATGATCACAGTCCTGCATGAAGAAAGTTGCTAGTGTGAACAATAGTTACAATATAAATCTTGTAGAAAGTTGCTGGTGTGAACCACATCTTGGCAGTATCTGTTGCACGGCATCAATTAGCCACCCAGACAAAAGTGTTACTAGTTGTTGTAAAAAATTCAATATATAGCATATTATGATATTTGTTGTGTTGGTGTAGTGTATTCAGGTGAATAAGATGCTTCTGATATTACTCTGAGTGTATATACACACAAATCCACACCGGGCAGGTTTGAATACAAAAATATGCACCGGGCACTGTGTGCATCCACACCTGCCCGGTGTGGATACACACTCAGAGTAACATCACAAGCATATAGCATATTGCTTTATACCACACTAATGATCAGATGTTCATACTTTACTACAATATAATATAATAAAATGCAATACATGTAATATCATTCATTGTTAAACATCTAATGAAACTCCCAAAACAAAGCAGATGTAAGGATTAGAGAATTTTTCCCCTGACTATGTTACATGATGGTAATGTTATCTCCACCAAAACTATCAGTATTTATATCTCAATGTTGGCCAGATAACTATTTTAGCCAGAATGTTGAAACTGCTATACTACATTTTTGTTCACATGGCATGAAACATGGTGCTTGAAATCAGTTATCATATATCCATACAAAAAGATAATGAAATATATAAAGTAGCTACAGGAAATAGAACTAGAAAACATTATAGGTGGCTATTTAAGGACATAATTTTCTGACTCTCAACCAGCACTGGATAATATTCCCAAGTCAATCAAACTATTCTCAACTCATAAACAATACTTGTGCTCTTATGTAATGTGAATTGTTATTATAAGGCAATACATTCTTCCATCTTTGTTTCATCGGCATCCAATCTGTATTGTTTCTTCTATATTTATTCCTCTCTTTAAATTTGTTTCTGATTGGTTAACCACTATTTCTCCACACTCATCACCATGTTTATTCGATGTTAGTGTTGTACAATCTGTAATGTTTAATTCCATGAGCTCAAGGTAACCTATAGTAGAGCATAATAGAAATTTTATTCAGTATTTGTTCAATAATGTCATATAAAAAAATTCAATATATTCTGCTACCAGAAAGTTCATATGCATCTGGAGATGCCTGATTTATGAATTACAAAACATTAATCATCCAATAACTCGATCCCAGTAGCATTTTGATAACAGCTCGCCATATAAAGATGGAATCAGTTTTATCCATAGATAAGGTATCTATGGTTTTATCCTTGACTGAATCAAGCTATAGTACTGAGCCGAGGTGAAATACTACAAATATACATCAATACATGTCTCGAACAAGTTGAATAATAAACTCAGAGATTCCATCTTTTCTCAGACAGTAAATGAATGTAATTGCCCTAGCTTAAAAATTGTCACAAATTCACAGCGAATTAGAGATCCAGTCACGACTCAGGAGAACGAAATAATCAAATGTATAAACAAATATTTACCTTTACCCATGTACGACATGGTGAAGCGCTTGACTGAATTTCAAATAAACACACTTTAAAGGCATCCTTGTTGGCGTAATATTCTTTCCTTCTTCTCATATTGTTTCAATGATTTGTTATTAATCGGATTTCACTTCATAAAAGTCACAAATCGTTGAAAATCTCTTCGAAACTGTGTATTCCCACTCCTTGTATCAACAAATATAGAATCGCGGTTATATTACGCAATCGGACTGGAAACCATGGAAACGAGAGATAAGTAGTCTACCAAAACAAAAAGAATCGCACATGCGCAGCACGGACTGTAACCCGTCTTTAAGATTATAATTTAATTAAGCCTTCCGTTTGATTCCTTAAAATATTGTAAATGTCATAGCCTGCATTTAGGGCCCGGAATGTAGAACTCAAAGGATTAACATAACATTGTATAGGAGATTAGTTGGACAATTAGCAATTACTTAATATATTCATATTTTGAATATAAAAACGGTTGAAAGTATTCGGCGAGGGCATATCTATAGTCAACATCAAACAGTCTAAACGAAATATTTTAATTCTACCCGAATGATGCTAGCAAAGGATAAGTGAACTCTAATAAGATCTACATTTCTACATCAATATTGCTATCGATCGCCCAGTTGGGGAATTAACTGTAAGTTTGTTTATTTATTTTACTAAATCATTGTAAACTAGGTAGTTTATTTGATTTTGTATTTACTTATAGTTGAACCGTATTAAATCGTATTATTTACGCGTTCGAAAGTCTTGATTCGGCGATCGAGGAGTTACAGCAACATCGCAGGGTATATCATAGCCATGTATAATCCTCATTGCTCTTTTTTGAATGCGTGCCAATGACGATTTTAATTTCTCTTGTAAGCTAAAGTTAAACACTTCACAAGTATAAGTCAGGACGGGGCGAATACACGTAACATAGAATTGCACTAGTTCTTAGTTTGAACTTTTGCACGTTTCAACTGAGATAAAAAATACAGACGCTTTGATGCCTTTTTGCAAATTTTTTCAACGTGATTGTCCCACTTAAGGTTGTTTTGAATGGTCAAACCCAGAAGTTGAAAAGAATCTACAATTTCTATAGTGGTGCCATTTTTATGTAAATCATCAAATGTGGAGGGAGCTTGTTTAAAGGATATTCGCATTTCTTTGCATTTTATTGGTTGGATTTGAAATTTATTCTGAATTGACCAAAATTTGATATTTCGTCCACAAAAACCTGCGCGGTGGTTTGCACATGATTATCCACAATTTCGAAGGATGTTGTATCATCGACGAAGATTACATTTCCGTCTGATGATTCAATTTTTAGATCAATAATCATCACTAAGAATAACCATGGTCCTAATTTGGAGCCTTGAGGAACGCCCGCTGATACCTCGTCCCAACTTGAGGGGATATCATTCTCCAATTTAACTTTTTGCTTGCGGTCACTTAAAAAATCGTGAATCCAATTTAAAATATAGGGATTGATCCCATAGTTTTCCAATTTACACATCAGCAAATTGTAGTCTATTAAATCGAACGCTTTCTTGTAATCCATCAATATTACTCTCACTTCTGAACCCGTAGCCTCAGTAGCTTCAAGACAATGGTGGATCAGGTATTTTAGGGCATGTTTAGTGGATGAAGAGAGAACACTACCGTATTGGTCTGGTCTTCTATGCTTTAAGACGGCAGGTTTTACATGTTTTTGTACAACATACTCTTCAGCGATTTTCGATAAAGTAGGCATAAGAGAAATCGACCGTAGATCTTTATTAAATTCTTCGATGGTCTTATTCTTTTGGTAAAGGGATGACATTGGCCTTTTTCCATTTGGTAGGTAGAACTTGTTTTTGGAAAAACGATAATACTAATTAGAGGACAAATGAATAAATGATTATCGCTATAGAAGGTTCTTTTCTTTTTCTTTCCTCGACAAGGACCGAAAGTTGGAATGTTAAGTTTTTGCCGTATATATACATACATATATATATATATATATATATATATATATATATATATATATATATATATATATATATATATATATATATATATATATATATATATATATATATATATATATATATATATATATATATATATATATATATATATAAATATATATCTATATATATATATATATATATATATATATATATATATATATATATATATATATATATATATATATATATATATATATATATATATATATATAGCCTGTCGGTACTACTAGTGTAAAAACATTAGTGAGTTTGGCAACCAACAAAGGCGACGGCAGAGAACAAATTTACTTATACATTTGTATTTGAGCCAGGGCCAGATTAATCATATGGCAGAAGGGGCTTCTGCCATCGGGCCCCGCGCTTTTAGGGGCCCCGCGCTTTTAGGGGCCCCGCGCTTTTAGGGGCCCCGCGCTTTACTCAGTTTTAATTTTTTTGGCGCGTGGCTAGACTAAAAAAGGGCGCCAAAAGCCGCAAGGCCACAAAAGTAAGATAAAGTTACTCCAAAAAGCGAGGCCCCAGAAATAAAAAGCATGGCCTTTATTAAAGCTTAAGCGATCGGACCAAAATAAAAAAAAACGCGAGGCCTTAGAAATCAAAAGGCGAGGCTCAAAAAGTCAAAAAGGCACCCTTGCAACCAAATAAAGCTTCGCCCAAGAAAATTGCAGGGTGGTCGCAAAATTTAGAAATTGGAGTTAATTCAGTTAAAGGCTTTACTCTAAACTAATAGTCTAATATAAAATTATAAATACGGCAAGAATAGTTTGCAGAAGACGACAGAGTTTTATGAAGCCTGAAGCCATCATTCAACAATCATGCAAGTAGGCAGGTACGTCTTTTATTTTTTTATTTTTAGTACTTATTCAGGTATAGGCCCTTAGAATCATTACTCCTTTTCTATTTTAAGCCTGTGAAATGACATTATTGTTAAAAATGACTCATTGTGTATTTGTGTCACCAGAGCCAGGTGTTTGTCTCACTTTACAAATAGCGAGTTTCAAGTATACAAACGTATTTAATTCTTACTGACAGTTGACTAGTCGAGATATTCAGATAAATATCAAATTCAAACGCTCTCTTTGGAAAGGAACTAAACCTTGGTATGTTTTAATTATCATTTTAAACTAATGTTAGAGTTTGTCATTTAATCAAATATAAATCAAATGTTGCGCATTTTCGAACGAATATTAGCCCTATAAATTTGTATGAACTTTCAATGCTGTCAACGCATATTGATAATTATTGATAAAGCGGCGCATTATACATATTTATACAAGAGTTTTTTAATGTTTAGGTGTGCTACTTTGCGGAGACAGCGGAGTTTGCTACAGACGAGCTATAGGCTCTATGAGTTCCCAAGTTGGACGTGGCGGTGGCCGCGACCGGGATAAAAATATGAATCTGGAGCGGAAAAACGCAAGGCAAATGAGGAACGTGTATTACGGGAAAGTAAGGTTTTGAGTAAAGTCCCTAAGATATCCACACTGTTTTTCCCAAAGACCAGCGGTGGCAATATCGGTGACAATGCAACTGGTTGCAGCGCACAGGCCCTTACGGATTCGCAATCCGTTCGCAATCCTGTTGAGTCGGCCATTAATAATACAGCCACGATTGCGACAATAGTGACAGATTCTGTGCCCGAGCAATCTGACGAAACGCTAACAATGACATCTGACCTTTCTTGCGATCCATCTACAGATGCCTATTCCTGTGATTTAGGGATGTGGCCTCCCTATGTTTCGGATAGTTTGAGAGAATACTGGGTAGCAAAAGGAAGTAGCGAATGTAGAAATTTGGATGCAGATTTCAGCGCATCTTCCAGCAAATTTGAGGAGATAATTACAAACGCCAGTGCCAGAAAAGCTTGTTCACGTACACGCATGAGCTCACAAAACAGCAACACCCTCGAACCTGGCTCTGTTACTCGCCATCTAAACATGCAGTTTTCTGCTTTGCACGTAAACTGATGAAGGACAGTAACGTTTTTGGGAAGCAAGGATATAAGGATTGGAAACACGCATCCAATAAAATCCCATGCCACGAAAAAAGCGCATTGCACCTAGAGGCCATGATTCAGCCCCTCCAACGCAGTGATGCTGGCTGCCGTGTTGATGTGGAACTAGTAAACCAGGCCAATGCAGAACGCGATTATTGGCGTGCTGTACTTCAACGGATAGTAGAAACTATCCGTTACCTATCTGAGCGTGGTCTACCATTTCGTGGCTCAAATGAAATATTCGGATCACCCAGAAACGGTAACTACTTGGGTACATTGGAACTGCTCGCCATATTCGATCCATTTCTTGCGCAACATATCAAACGTAACGCAAACAAGGGACGAGGTCACACTTCCTATTTGTCGAAGATAATTTGCGATGAATTTATCTATTTGTTAGCAAATCGCGTACGCGAGTATATCGTTACGGAGATGAAGTCCGCCAAGTATTACTCAGTTTCTGTGGATTCGACCCCTGATATTTCCCATGTTGACCAACTCACCTGCATTCTTCGGTACGTTTTACCATCAGGTCCTGTTGAACGATAATTAACTTTTCTTAACATGCAAGGTCACACTAGATCTAGAAAAGAACTAGCAGAAAGCTTGCTCGAGTTTTTGAAAGCCCATGACATCGCCATTGCCGATTGCCGTGGTCAATCTTACGATAATGCGAGCAATATGAGCGGAAAATATAATGGCATGCAGGCCATTATTCGGCAACAATGTAATCTGGCTGAGTATGTACCCTGCGCCGCACATTCCCTCAATCTGGTTGGTCAGACTGCAGTAGGTTTTGCACGCTGGCCATTGGATTCTTCAGGTTCCTTCAAGGTCTAATGGACTATACTCCTTCTTTTCTGCTTCACCGCATCGTTGGAAAGTTCTGATGGATCAACTGTCAATCGAGGGCCTGCCAACAGTCAAACGCATGTCAGATACTCGCTGGTCAGCACGCGCAGACGCCACAAAGGCTCTAGTCAAGGGCTATGATGAAATTAACGACGCATTGGTAGAAATCGCAGACGACGAAGAGGAGAAAGCCGAAACCCGAGAGGAAGCCCGCGGACTTGCTATCAAAATGAACCAACTCGAAACCGGGATTCTGGCAGCTCTGTAGCATCACATCCTGCATCGTTTTCACGCGAACAGTCAAGCCTTGCAATCAGCCGACCAAGATCTCAACTCCGCAGTTGCAATCTATGAATCACTCATGGATTTTATCGGTAAGCAGCGTGCAAGATTTGAAGAGTTTGAGGCTGAGGGAAAGAAGCTCAGTCAATGTGACCAGTACGTCGGAGAAGAGAAACGAGTGCGCAATGGAAATCGCCGTTACGACGAGCCAGGATCTGCGCCGGAAGTGTCGCAGACCCCTGCCAATAAGTTCCGTACGGATACGTTCCTTGTCATAATCGACAAAAATGACGTTGAGTTGCGGAAACGACTGGGCGCATACACCGGAATTGCACCAAGGTTTGGCTTTCTACGAATGCTCAAGGGCCTTTCAGTTGAAGAAGTGGTCGAAAGTGCGACGATTCTCCAAGAGGCATACCCGACAGATCTAGAAGCCAGTTTGTCTGATGAATTAGTACAGTCTTCTGGTTTTCTCCGCACAGATTTTGCTATGAAATCATTCGATCATGTGACTACTGCTTCTGCAACTTCTTCACCAGCTATGAACGATACATCCTCTGATGAATCTGACGACGAAGATGACTTAACGAAAGATGACAACGACGTCACATTGAACGCAGATTCATTGGAATTGGGCATGTACAGGCTTCTTCTGGAGAACAATCTGGAAACTGTATTTCCGAACACTGTAATCGCATTGCGGATCTATCTTAGTCTCATGATCTCGAACTGTTCTGGAGAACGGTCCTTTTCTAAACTTAAGTTAATTAAGAATCAGCTCCAATCATGCATGACACAGAAGCGACTAAACAGCCTTATTCTACTTAGTATTGAAAGTGATCTGCTGCGTAGCATTGACATGTCGTCGATAATTAACGAGTTTGCTCTTAAAAATCGCGTAAGCACAACGTTTACAAAGCCTCTGCAGAATGAGTTCTTAATAAAAGATATGTTACATCACATGAACATTTTACATGCCGAGAATCGCCGCATTGGAGCATGTATATGAAATTTATGAATGTTTAGTCGGTTGACTAGGTTTGACTTTTACTTTATTAAGTTCTCTAATAATTGTTAAATTATTGTTATTGCTATAACTTGGGTTTATGACAGTTCAAATTGATTTACATACGTTCTTGTTTTAATATACAGGCTGTTTTTCACATCATGGTATACATATTGATATTTTTTAATTTTTCTGATTTCAGGGAATTCTGAATTCGGGCCGGGGGGGGGATGGGTTGTAATGGCCCCGCGCTGAAAAAATACCACGGGCCCCGCGAAAGGTTAATCCGGCCCTGATTTGAGCGAAAACATACATTACTAAACTTTTAAAAGCACTTATCTTTCTTTCAAACAACCCTGAAATTCCCTGAAGTAGCAATAGTAAGTGAATTCACATAAACACCGCAACGACTTGAGTTTGAACAACTACGGCGTATTAGAATGCTCAAGAATGCAAATTATAGTCGTCTTTGTCTTAGAGTGAAGATGCTATTGTTGATATAAGAACGTTGCCGCTGTATTTGCCAAACTCTCTTTGTATACAGCCAAAACATCGTTTCCGTCTAGAATATTGTTAAGAGCTTTTGACGGCCAATCCTTTAACTTTAAACAAAAATTTAGTTTTCTATACAACTGGTCTAATACATCTTTTATCGCTATACAACGATATTTTTCGATTTGCGCACTTTCTGTTGACACCTTGAATCTATTGTTGTGTAAATTGCATTACCTTTTATGGCAGTTAATAACCAACTACTCAATTTCAACCAATGGGAACCCTGCGTCGTTGTAAGCAACGCACAGACGCGTTTTTATTAGCTATGCCTGCAGGCTCTCTCTCAAATTTCAAAGAGAGTTCAAAGAGAGCCTGTTCGCAGGCTGTAACGATACCAGTATTTGGTTTTGACATACCACCGATCTTTTTGCAGATCGACCACTATTTCTTCGGATCTACGTGTTTTAGATGTTCAATGTTGCTTTTGTAAAATTTCGATTTGATAATTTTTTTTCGCGGTTGACTTTATTACGATAAAATTTGAAAAGCAACATGTTGTTCTCTTTCAAAGCTTTTTGAAAATGGCGAATTAAGTCCTTAAAGTGCTTATGAAACGATCTCATTCCCAAGTTATCGCACTTTGTATATTTTGAGTTGTGACGTCACAAGAGGACTTGAAATAATGGCATTAACAAGAAAGTCTGATATCTTGGTGACCATTTAATAAAATTCAATGAAACTTGGCACTTTGTCGGTGTACCAAAGTCAACAATTTGGCTGGTTTATACGGTTGTCATGGCAACACACTCGTCCCCAGTCCCTTCTCTTCCAATTTCTATGTGATCCATTTCCAACGAAATAAAAAGCAATTTCTGCAATTTTCGCTCATTAGTATAATACGTGTAGGTATTGTGATCAGTTTAAGGTGGCTCCCTATAGTTAGTACAGTTTAAATACGATTTATATAGATCAGACTTCATCCTCGCGACCTGCGCGTGGAATCGTCGTGTTTACTGTTCGGCAAAAATATTGAAACAAGCCGTGGGAAGTTTTTTGGCGTTTTTATCTACAAAGAAAGCCCGAGTTTTTCATTATAATCCTAATTTTTTCTGAATTCGAACAGTACGTATGTTATTAATTAGTTTAACCTATCTTTTAGTGTGTTTTTACGTATTTACGTTCAGTATTGTCTTTCATATTGCTCAAAATTTTCAACTTGTTGTATTGCGAGCTGTCAAATTGAAATGATACTGTCTTCTATTAACTCTTGAACAGTAGTGAACTGTTGTCGAAACTTATATAAGTTCTGTCAATCAATTCAATTCACAGGTATCGTTTTATCTGCTAAATCAAATAAAACAGTTATGAGTTGTTTTATATGAAAAGTTAAACTAGTAGTTCGATATTTTGAAAAGTTTTCACATCGATTTTAACAACAAAAACAAATGTAAACTAACACTGGATTTAATACAATGCTTATAATAGTGTTTTTTATTAGTATTTTCAAGATTAATATTTTATTTTCATATCAAACAAGTCAGAAATATCTGTGTTCTTATGTATTGTAAGCCAAAAAGTTGAAATCACTATAAATCACACGCTACAATTTACACGCATGCGCAGATCGTGCTCATGTCGAGTCGATTTTTTTTCATGCTGGCCACGCCGATTTTAGCGATGATTTTCTCGTGTTTTCTTCTGTGAAATTTTTTTAAACTTTGTATTTTTGTTATACAAGACGAGTGGTACAACATATCCAAATTTTAAGAAATTCTACAATAACTTTTTCTGTAACCGTCATTCACGAATATCTCGAAAAATTATTTGTAAATTCCCTTCAAATTTTGATATGTTTTTCCTTTATGGACCATAAATCTTCAAAAAACATTTCAGAAAAATTCACCGAAGGAAAATATAGATATTGTCCATTTATTGTGAAATTAGACAATAAAAGTGCAAAAGATTAAACGTCATGGTTGCCATGGCAACACAAACACTGTTTTAATTTGTTCAAAAATGGCTGCACACAGCTTCTGAACTTTCCTGGAAATGATCATATTGCCTTGTCTTAGGTGTATCTAATATAAATTCGGTTCAAAGCGAACGATACTCAAAATACCTAGAATTTTAGAGAACTGTAGGGAGCCACCTTAAACCGTTATAACATGCAAACAGGACATTTGTAAAAAAGAAGAGAAGAGACTGGGGACTAGTCTTTTGCCATGGCAACCACATGACCATCCAAGAATATTCATATGTGTGCACCCACTAAGTGTGCCAAATTTCATTGAATTTTATTAAATATTGACCAAGATATCAGACCTTCTTGTCATTGCGATTATCTCAAGTCCTTCTTGTGACGTCACAATTCAAAATATACAAAGTGAGATAACTTGGGAATGAGATGAGATACGAATAAACTGTAAATATCATTCTTCATCATTTGAGCAGTACCTTTTAATAAAACAATAAAAAATGAGGCAAAAATTTCGTTCCATAAACACTTTAATTTAATTAAAGTATGGGGTCATCCAAGGGTGTAATTTTGATGCAATTTAACAAGTTTTCAGGGCATCATTGAATGTAAGCTAATCATAAGTGCGTCGTTAAAATAATTTAACTGTTCTTCGATGGTAGGCAAAGAGTTAAGTACGGACCAATCCATATTGCTTAAAAATCTTCCTAAGGCTTCAATTGTTCCTTTTGCGCACTGGTGTTAATTTCTTTGTACTGGACGAACTTGGCCGTAAGTTTGGAAAAATGGTAAAAATTTTTCTCAGGATTTTGGTAAAATTTAGCTAAATTAGTCAGAATCAACTCCAAAGTACGTTCACCTCTAGTAGGAAATTTAACCAGTTGTTTCAGATGGAATTGATTTGTAATTTGGTAAATGTTAAGGCGGTCAAAATTACCAGCTATTATAATCGCAGGATGGGGAATAGTGCTTTCTATTTTCGAAAGGGTATCAGTTATGTGGTTAATCAATACGTTACCGTCAGCAGCTTTCTCAGAAAGAAAGGGCTTTCAGCTTTCTCAGAAAGAAAGGGCGAAAGAATCGGCTAAAAGAAGGGAGCCGACGTTAACGAAGGTAAGTTTGTTTTAAATATTTATTTTATAAAGGCTTTAAAACCCGACGGCCTTAGCGTATATGAAACAACTAAACAAGACAGCATATAATTTCAGTGTATCTTTAATATTGATTCCATTTTTTATTATATTGAATTTTTAAATAAAAAAGAAAGCAAAGTTTTTGCAAGCGAGAATTTGAAATCATTTTTACTGCAAACTCAAAGTTTATCGATAAAGCCATTTAATTACAGGCAGTTTAGTTTTATAAAGAACACTTTAAAACGTTTTGCGAAGCGTTTGTGGTTGAATTTTACCTTAAATTGAGGCTTATATTACGTATAATAACATACCTATCATATATATGTTTTGATAATTTTGTAATTAAAAGTGATATTTTTAGGCGATTTTTCATTTGTATGAATCGATTTTTCATTTGTTACCATGACAACTACTTTAGATACTTCATGTTCGGAAAATACAATGGTTTTGTCAGCAAGGCGAGGGTTTCTGCATGCATGTATTTTCTAGTAGTATTGGAACCAATTCAATTATTCTTTCCTCAGGGATTGTTTTGGTAGGGGTTGGGACAGATAGCACTGAATCTCCATCAACGGTCTTGATGTCGATTGGGGGTAGGTGGTATGGGAGGTGTAAGAGGTTACAGGATGCCTGGACTGACTTGGAAAACAGTGATGTCGATTCAATAAATTCTGATGGGTTACAGGTCGTCGTAGGTGCATCGGAAAACTGTTTCTTGAATGAATCAGCTAGAGGTGGTTCTGCCATTCCTCTAGATTTGGGGACTGCCGATGGCGTGTGCGATGGTAAGCTGATTGATAATAAAAAGGAGATTTCATAAAAATGTTTGCGGATGGTTTCTTGCGTCTCTTCGGACTTATAGGTTGTATGTTAACGATACTTTCCGATAAGGGATTGTTAACTTTGTCATTAGACGGCGATGAATTTGAAAAATATCGGCCAAACTTGTGGCTTTTCTCATTTTTGTTATTATTTTCTTGCATTTCTGTCGACATATTGAACGTAGGCAAGTTTCGTCCCTTGGAACTGTGGTGGGATTCACAAGAAAGATTAACGTCAGTAATTGGTGTATTGATTATCTGCTCCACTGCCTGTACGCCTGTAGGCTTAGATTAACATTGTTTTTATTATAGATATTTTGTTGCGGTCTGTCAATTAAACAATAGTTGTGCTTTAATTCATCCCTATCCTTCGAAACTTCAGCTAATTTACATGTATGCTCTAACTCTATAATCGTATTTTCAAGATCGTATCTACCCATTTTCCATGAGATTGTAAGGACGGTAACAATGAACAAAATGTTGTGTATATAATTTGATTTATTTATTTATTTATTTATTTACAATCAGAGGAAACTTTAAGCAATTACTGTGAGTACTGTTGACGAGTACAGTCAGTTAGTTATTAAGCTACTGGAGTTCATTTATAAATAGATTAATATTTTGTCCGATAGCCAATAGACTTAATTATTAGGTCAACGCGTTTTGGCAAACTTGCGATTGTTTTATCAATGACATCATAAGGAACACTATTTAGGGCACATACAACTCTTTCCTGAAATTGTGAGAAATTTTCAGCTTCTATGCGCTTGTTGATAGCCTCCTCACGCAAATTAGACTTTGCATGCTAAATGAAATATAATTTTAATTGGATTTAAATCCGGTGACCGAGCAGGAATTTTTAGCAACTCGCCTTCAACACTACGCAGTGCATTCATTGCGGTTTTACTGCTTTGCAAAATATCGTTGTCCATGATAAATAGACGTTTCACGCCATGTTTATGACCGGCCTTAGCATAGAGAATGTTGAAATTGTTTTTGATAAAGTTTGCAGAGAATTTCCAGTTCATTTTCTCGTATGGTTTTACAAGAATAACACCTTTTCCGTGAGCAATAGCAACCATGACATGGACTCTACGACCACCTGGCAAGTTTTGCTTCCTTTGCTGGTCAAAATTAGCCCTTCTCCCTTTTTTCGCCAAACTCTAGACATCCCAGTGGTTGCCGCGGTCCTCATTGGATTGAACATGTGTATAAACGATACACCATCCATATAGAACGACACTTCATTCGTCCAAAAGCTTCCGTTTCCTTTCATGAACTTCTTCACTTTTCTACAAAATCGTCGTCTCAGTACCCTATCTCGGTCTGACAGAATACCTTTCTCCGTCTTTGGGGGAAACCATAGCCATTCAAATTTAGAATACGTGAAACTGTCCGTCGACTAACAGCGTCTAAACTGAGACCGTTTCCATTACTAGGGACTTAGGGACCGGTCATTATTTATGGTAGGGGGTGGCACCGAAGAGAAATGTTTTTCCTGGTAAAAATTTTGCTGACCCAACCATTAAAAAGCAAAAAATTTGATTACCCAACCTCAAATATCAATTAAAAAATAAATACCCACCCCTGGCCAAAACCTTTACAAAAGAATACCATTCAGTTGTCACACATGTCCTTTACCACTTCTGTGACACAAGTTTGATAACTAAACTTTCATGTTGTATGTACATGTACTTTCTTTGGAGACACCATTTGTCTCCCAACAAATCGGAAACCAGAGTAGCGAGCGAAACATGATTGATATACCTGGTTGCAGTGAACGAACAAACTTTAAATGATCAAGATAGTGACTCTGATTGATTCACATATTGTATTGACATACGACTGTTGACATTGCTTTTCAGTCTCCAATATTTAAGTGAGTCATGCTTTGGAAATGACAATAACTTTTTATTACCCAACCCTTGAGTTGTTTTGTTTTTCATTTACCCAACCTTTTAGTTACTCAAAATTTAGTTTACCCAACCCTTTTCTCTTCGGTGCCACCCCCGCCATAAATAATGACCGGTCCCTTAAC
>CACRXK020013268.1:0-11738 GCA_902702795.2 Paramuricea clavata
ATATAATAATGCTATTAAAACTGCGAGGGTGATTTTAAATACACGCAAGGTGAGACAATGTCTTATATTGCCTTTAATATACTTGGTTTTATATTTGTTGAGAATGATCGCATTGGATATTAAAAATAAAAGGAACTTTATTAAATACATAAGTCTTGTGGTTGTTCAGCGTCGCTCCTGACGAAGGGCCTTTGCTCGAAACGTCGAGAAGATATTTTGATCTTTTATAGGCTTGCGTGTACCTCCACTACAAAGATTCTATTGAATACAATTGTATAATACTACATTAAAATTAGATTAAAAGGCGAATTAGACGCAAGGTTAGACAATGTCTTTTATATTACATGATATACACTCTGCTAATATCTGCAATACTATGTTTCCGAGGCTCCAGGACATTGGTAACATTGAAATATCGAATGCAGTTGGGGCAGTTGGCAGTATTGATTATAGATGCACTCAAATATGAACATTGAATATTTTAATACTGGGTCCTGTTTTAACAACAAACTTTTAAAGAACTTTTATCTAATTTTAATGTAGTATAATACAATTGTATTTAATAAAGTTCCTTTTATTTTTAATATCCAATACTATCATTCTCAACAATTATAAAACCAAGTATATTAAAGGCAATATAAGACATTGTCTCACCTTGCGTGTATATAAAATCACCCTCGCATTTTTAATAGCATTATTATATGTCCTCCTGCCTTTCGAGTTTCGACCGCAGTTTGTACCGTCAGATAAACGCTAATCCCAATTTCATATCTCATTCAGTCGAGGAAATGTGCATTCTTTTAGCCTCGACATGAAATGCATGTCTTTGTGCAAACATGCCTTTGACAATTGACGAGACGGCTCCGTTCTGGCTCGCTTCAATTTATCCAAATCTATCCAATGTTTCCTTCTCCTTAATGACTGCAGCCGAAAATCTACATAATATGGTATTGGATGTAGAGCTATTTGATTTGTAGCATCTGTTGTGTTAGAACAGTCGTATACAAGATATCTAACAGGCATTTCGAAGCGCAAAGTATACAAATTTTCATTGCACACAATAGATATTTATTGTAATACAACATGAGTCGATTCACTTCCGTTCCCGGTGTGACATCACAAACCTGATTCGTACTCAGCCTCTTTTCTCCCGGCCATGTCTTGAAAAACCCTATTTTTTGCCTGTTTGATCTAAATTATCTCTGGAAGTATTTATCCGATCAAGGAATGATATATATCATTCGAATTGTCTAATTTTTGCTGATTTTTGGTGAAAAAATGGTATTAATGTCATATGCACTTTAAAGGGGACACATTTTGGTGTATTAAACATTCATGAGTTAGATATTAAGTGTATTGCATAAGGAACTGAAAATATTGGCATCAAATGCTAATTAGACTGCACTGGCAACAATATATTGCTTTTCTACTCTGTGTTCCCTCCTGTGTTGTTGAGTCAAACACTAGTGTATAACTAGAACTTTATGTTTTTTATGCTCTAAACCCAATGAAATTGTACTTAGCAAACAAGCGTACTTCACTAGAAAATGCAAAATTGAGGTTAAGCTATGTACGAATCTTAAAGTTGTGGTTACTTAATAGATGGATATCAAATTTTGGACATATCCTTGTGGTTTTTAAAAGCATATTGCAAATCAGTAATAACTATGTCATGCTGATAACTCAATCTTTTAAAAAAACATAAAACAAATACAAAGATTAAATGAGCATTAAAGAACTCAACATCTGAACGACTGAAAACAGCAACGTTTATAAAGTGTGCTGTGTTAATACTACAGTACATGCACATGCAATAACAATATTGCTGTATGGCCAGTATGGGAGTCTATTGTAGATTTCCAAAATCCATCTAGTTTTTGTCAAGTGCTCTGACTTTTCTCATTTTACCAAATTTTGACATTTTCACAAACTAATCTCCAAGCTAAAATATAGACAATTGCTAGAATGCAAAGCCACCAAATAATAAAAGAGTCCTTGTTATCTTATCAGGTTAAAATACTGCAGACTAAGTACAGGCCAACATCCCCAGGGTTCTACATTACGCCTGATTTGTTAAATGATAAAAGAATCAAACATAAGATCTCATTTGTTTTCAGTATGAACATGGACTATTGCTGTTCGTACAACACTTAAGTCAAAATTACTTTGTTTTGTCCTAGTTGCTTTCATATTTTGCAAGAATCACCTGCCATTTGTATTTTGTGTGTGTAATTAAAATGAAAACTTGGTCATTCATTATTTATCACTGGAGAGAGAAATACAACAAAATAATTTTCTCACAATCATCAGCATGGCTTGGAACAATGTCTAAATAAAAAGTTAGTGCACTTGTATACTAGATAGCAGGATACCCATTCATGAAAAAGCTTATGAACAAATCATTGGTTTTAATAACCAATATAACTTGAATTATGCATTTTATATTTTTACTTTTTGGCCATTGTGAGCATTGTATGCAAAAAATTTAAAATGGTTCCACAGAAATAATAAAAAGCTATACTGAATTATTAAAAGTTCAGTCTTTGACATAATTTAGTAACTTTGTATTGTTTCCCGGAGATCCATTTCAAGTAACTTTTCAAGTACAGAATATTGTGCAAGTTTAAGTCCATTGACACACCTTGTTGTACATATATACAAGTTTGTATTCATTCTATTTTATAGGACACATAATTTCAACTGTTTCATTAATAATATGACCTTGAAAATAAAGGCATAGCTATGTGCCAAAATCATGTTGTTTCTAGAGGACACTTCAGCCTAGTTTACCATACAAACTCATATTAGCCATATACAGGAACACTACACTAGAATGTGTAAAGTGTATATGCAACATTTTTAGCCAGTTGATTTTATCCATAATGTATTAAATGATCTGAAAAGTCTTCAACTGTCCTATAATATTTTGACTACTCTTCAAACCTTTTACATTCAATATTTGATATATAAAAATTTCTACTAGTTTGCCCAGCAACTGCATACAGTATGCAAATCATACTATTGCCACCAGAAAGAAAATCGAATGACTCTTAATCTTTTACGCGTTTCTCGAGAAATTCTCGAAGAGTGTTTGTACTTTGTAACACTTCAATTGGCAGTCAAAATTCTAATTTCCAAATATTTCAGGAAGAAAAAAAACGCAGGGTAACATAATGCCCACTTTTGACTTCTTGTGGGAGCGGGGCAACGGTTTTAATTCGCATTGTTTTGATAGCTTTGCATTAATTTGAAACAACGGCGACCTTTTAATACTTTTATGTTGAATCCGAAAATCTTTACCAATTTAAAAAATATTAAATACGTTGGCAAAGGAAAATATTGAGGTACAGTACGTATTGCAAGACGTTTCGCCACGGAAAAAAATGCTAGACAGCTGTCAACACTGGGCGTTTATAGTGAGAAAATGCTCAGCGAAGTAATAACTAATTCATGCCTTGAAGAATGAAGAGGGTCCTTTCCACATGCATAAATTATCGAAAAAATATCGTAAAAATGCATACAATGATATCATTTCAACCCCAACCTGTCGATATATTGTGTTCTACATTCCTATATATTCATCTTTTGGACATAATTACTTTTTATCAAATACGTGGACTTGCTTTGTTTTGTGGCAAAATATGTCATTGCCTTCTGTCGTTCGATGTAAACAATATATCTTAATAGGACGTACAACGTGTTTCAATCCCGTTCTTTAACAGCGGGTTAGTGCATAGATGAAATAAATTCGAACGCCTGTTCTTCATATCCTGTAAACCGTGCGAGTAACAAGAAAAATACAAGAACTAAGCATGAAAATACGACCGACGCTTCAGATAAAAGCGGTTACAATTTACAATGCCGTATGCGTACACTATTATTTTGACTTTTTGACTCAAACAATGACCGAGCAACTTTGAAATTGAATGTGTTTCGAACGTGAAATATGTTACAAAACAAGTTAAGTCGATAATATAGTGATGCCGATCTCCATTTAGGCACAGCACAATTATAAATCGACACGAAACAAAATGAAAATGCCTTACATTTTGTGTATGCTTGCAGCTGCTCGAATTCTTCTGGGGATAGTGAATCCCATATGCTTCTTGTTCGATGTACTGGTGGTGTTCCCGTCGCCATTTCAAGCGATCTGTGATCGAGTGTGGTCAAAGCGCCGCCATTATCAGGTTAATCCCCAATATTCGAACCTAAACAGAAAGTTCAAAGGCCGTTGTGTACTCCTTTCTAGAAATTTCACCTGGCTATGGTAGTGGATCATTATATTTGTAAATGAAATTTTGATTTCTCTCACACATTTACATACACAAGCCAAACTCCACGGCAATACTTCATGTAAGACAAGTATTAACATTCTAGTCAAGGGAATGTCAATATAAACTTGTATGTCGTAATCCCCCACAACGAACGCCCGTGAGTTGGCCCCGTTCATGCACATGAGACCGGAACGAAGTCAAACCGGGACAATTTCGTTTCGGTCATAGTATTATAGATATATGGATGTTTCCAGGACGAAAATAACTCAGACTGGTCTCAAGTCATTCCGTCTGCTGGACCGAGCCGTCTGACTTCAGACCAGCATGAATTCAGACAGACTGGGATGAATGTAAACACAAATTCATTTCAATCTCGGCTGTAACCTTGCCTGACTAAAATTGCCTGGCAAGGGGAATAAATTGAAAACTTTGTGAAATTCGTACCGAGTCTCATGTAAACATGTTGACAATTTCAATTTTCATTCCGATTTGACTTCGTCTGGGCATTTTTCCCCTTTTCAGGCAATTTTCTTTTTTAGATGGCTTTTGTGATATGTTGTTCCAATGTCAAGGTTACAGCTGAGACCGGTCTGAAATGTGCCACAACGATCCCACAACGACCCACAAGAATCCAACAACAACCCGCAAGGAGACACAACGAGGCAACAATGATCCCACAACGATCCAGAACGAGACACAACGATCCCACAACAACCCCAAACAAGCCACGACAAGTTTGAAAATGTATTTGGAATAGGTTTAACTTAATGTTCAAGTTCCCTGTTTAAGAAATAGAAAACATACGAGTCTTCTCATTTCATGGGAATATCCTGAGTCTGCGATCACGGCTTCAATTTTTGAATTGCAGCTAGAATAATTAGATGCACTATCTAGTGTATATAAGATATCTATGCCCACGACGACCCACAACGGCCCACAACCAGCCACAACGATCCCAAAGTGACCGTCAGTTGCAATTTTGCATGTTAAATAATATAAGTTTTTGTTTGTGGATCGTTGTGGGATCATTGTTGCCTCGTTAATTGTGTCTCCTTGCGGGCTGTTGTTGGGTTGTTGTGGATCGTTGTGGCTCGTTCCATGTTTTAGTAACTACGTGCGGTCAGAAGTCAGTCGGCTCGGTCCACCAGGCGGCATGCCTTGAGACCGGCCTGAGTTATTTTCGTCCCTGGTCTCTCTCATGTGAACATCTATTTTTATAATACTATGAATTGGTCCCGAAACGAAATGGTCTGGGTTTGACTTCGTTCCGGTCTCATGTAAACAGCTAGCGCCTAAGGGACCGTTCATTATTTACGGAGATGAGTGATAAACTGGGGGGGCTGAGATTTCTCTAGATGAAAAAGGGGGGACTGCAATTCTGGTAAACCAAATTATGGGGGAAGATAAAATGTATCTTATAGATGTATCTTCCTGAGATTGAAGGAAGATACCTCTATAAATTTAAAAAACTCATTAATAATTGATGAGGGAAAAACAAAAAGAAATCAGATTGACATAAACTTCATCTTTGAATTTCTCCTGTTAGACAATGTTGATTTTCAAAATTACTAGGTCGAATAGACAGGGCGCACATTCGAAAAAAATTTGGGGGGGTGTCCTATGTTCTTGGACCGACTTTTGTAGTATTTATGTTTGGTTAGAAAAGCTAACTATTTAAAGCGCATAGACGGTAAAACGGGGATACCATTCCAAGAGTTTAAATAAACGTTCAGTTTTTCAGAACTTTTGCAGTGGTCTAAACTTTCGGAGGGGGGGGGGGCAAAATTGTTATGAATTTTGAATGCGAGCGCCGTAGGCGCGAGGAAAATTTTGAATTTCTAGATTCATTAGAACGCTATTTCACGTATTTTAGGACAAGGTTTGAAGAAAAGTTACAACCACAAAAAGGCATTTTTAAGTCGCCTAATTTTGTTAGATCGAAAAAATATTTATGTATAGAATTTAAATATAAAAAACGTTCAGTTTTTCAAAACTTTTGCAGTGGTCTAAACCTTTGGAGTTTGGAGGGGAGGAGGGGTCAAAATTTTTAGGGATTTCGAATGCGCGCGCCGTAGGCGCGAGGAAAATTTTGAATTTCTAGATTCATTAGAACGCTATTTCACATATTTTAGGACGAGGTTTGAAGAAAAGTTACAATCACAAAAATGCATTTTTAAGTCGCCTAATGTTGTTAGATTGAAAAAATATTTATGTAAAACATAGTATTGTACACGCAAATACTCAACAGCAAAATAGCATCATGTCTTCGTTTTTGTAGAAGTCGGTCATGAGTGTTGCTTTGAGCGCAAATTCAAGTTCAAATGTGCTTTAAAATAACCTTAGGCATTTTTTACTGGAGTTAGGATTCTAGGTAGGGAAGACTTCAACTTTTATTGGCAAGCAGAAGAGATGGGTATCATTATTCACACATCGTACCCCCACCCCAATTTCTGCCCGGATTTCAGCTTTCCACAAGGGCTGTCCTTATGCCCATTGCAGAACCCCCCGAGCCCCCATCTTGGCTACGCCGCTGATTTACTTCTGCCTTCCAAAGTTTCAGCTTTTACGACAAGGCTAACAACGAACAATTTTAACTGCACCGCGGGGGCTTGAGGTAATCGGATCGCATTACGTTGGCTGAACTGTTGCAACACGGAAGTTGATTATTTGCTCTCTTGGTTTGTGTCAGTGAACTCTAATTTGTGTATGTCTAATTCGTTTTTCTTATGTCTATGCAACTTCCATTTCCAGAATGTCCACCTATTACTTTTTTCGACACAAAATGATAATATCTTTCAGCTTTTAGCCGGACCGACTTTTTCGTCCCATTCAGGTTTTGGGACCGACTTTTTAGATATATTTCACAAAACATGGGGGGGTGTCACACCCCCCCACACCCCCCCTAATGTGCGCCCCTGCCGGAATAGATCGCTTCTGAAGCTTTTCAAAATACTCACAGTACACTATGTTTCATCAGATCTATTAAGTGTGGGCAGTTTTCGGCTGTTGTGGCGGTTTACGGCAGCGGTGAAGTTAGTGCTCGCTGACGAAAAATCGTTGATCATATAGACTGTATTTGATATAAGCTTCATTTGAAGATTGGCTTCTTTCACAAAAATAAAATGTAATGAAGCAATAGAAGCATAGTAAATTTGTCACTGAGTCAGACTATTTGTTATAGAAATGTTCTAAACCTGGAAAGTCGGAACTCAGTGGAGGCGTAAATTATAAATGCTTTGATTCCTTTCTGACACAAAAACCAAAACGGCTTATAGGCCGGACGTATAGCAACCATAAATATGCAGCGTCGGAACTGTCTATTCATTATCGTTGTTATTTGAAAATATTAATCTTGTTGGGTCAGCATAAAGTGCGAGCTATGTGAGGCACCCAAAACTCGCGAGTCACACATGAATACTGCAGCGAGCCATACATGTTTCGCAGAAACGTTTTTACTAGATATATGCGATAATTTTAAAGCTGATACGATGTTGAAAACAATATTTTATGTTTAAGGTACGGAAAAAATGTTGCACATAATCATATCTTCATATATAAAGGTTATACGAAGGAATCGAAATACACATAACCGTAAGGGTAAAAAACAAGAGTGAAGAGCAATTATCACAGCATGGCATTACCGCCGCCACCCAGAAAGGCGACAGATCACAGGCACATTTCCTATAAAGGCACATTTCCCGGCACTCAAGAAAAATTTCCACAGACAGAAAATTTTCCAAAAGTATCATTGTTAAAAGTTGAAAATTTTCCAAAAATATCAGTGTTAAAAGTTGAAAATTTTCGACTTCAAAATTTTCAGTCCAACGAAAAATTTGTGTCGGCCAATCACATTTTGCAATTTTTTTGGAAATGGCCTTAACAACATATATTTAATTAACGGTAATGGACTCATGAATTCTACAAATCATGGCTGTCGAGCAAATACCTTAATGGATTTACAATATATCCTGTGAACTCTGGGACCGAGGTAGCCTCCTCCGCAGGCATCTCGTAGTTCACGTATTTCAGAAAGTCGGGGAGATTCAGTTTTTGCCTGCAAGAAATTTTGCCCGATAATCGAAAGGCGATGCCTGCGGAGGAGGCTAGGACCGAGGTTAATCTTCAGCTATACCACCCCTTCCCACTGGAAATCTGCGAATATTTGCCCGATTCCAAAAGAGATATACCACCCATGCAAAGAAAAAAACTGACGTCCGACTTCACTAAAGTCATGCACATCAAAAGTTCTGGAAGAATTTGTGGTTGAATGGATCTTGGACTATCGGGCATGCAATCGATCCCAAGCAAGCATGCATGCCCATGGCAAATATCACAAAGACTTTGTAGACATTGAGGCGATTACTCCCAAGCTAAAAATATTTTCAAAGTACCGAACTTTCGAAATATTTCTATTTGCCGCAATTTGGAGATAAAAAGATATACTTTACTCGTTATCACGCATTTAATTTTGTGCTAATTTTGTGCTTTTTCAATAATTAGTTGTACCAATGTCATAAACCACAACTGAGATCCTTGACCTTGCATGCCTGCAGTCAGTCTCGTCAAAGACAAAGGTTGATGGAATCATTCAAACTATATATTGTTGATTCCTAGTTTTATCAACCTGCATAGTATACAGAAAGTTAATAAGTTATGCAGCAAGCAATTGCTCTTGGATTATATAGTTGGTTTAGTCAGGTTTCCTCCTGTAGCTAGGCTAGCGGCGACTATATATCTAGTTACACTGGAGCAATGAAGTATATATTGTCCTTACGCACTGGAGAACAATTAATACTTCATTGCTCCAGTGTAACCACTTACTTATAGGGAGACGATAGTTTAAAACTGATAATATATAAGTTAAGGTTTTCTAGCACCAGCACTTACATAATAAAAGGCTTATAAGTACTTTTATATAGTAAACGGCTGAAGTATTTTGTTTTTAATTTTCTTTGTTTGTAAAAAGGATGGCGGCATAAATTTCAATTCGCGGCTACAGACAGGATGTCTGTACTAGTCCCCCACAAGCTTGTAATAATAGTTAGTTCTACATGCAGTACACTGATGCTGTGATGCAGTGACTGATTTTTATGACTGATTCTTCAGAGAGATATCTGTTTGGATCTGCAAGCCATGCGATGATGCGAGGCACCCAAAACATGCGAGTCACACATGAATATACAATGAATACAGTGAAGGTAACATTTTAACATTTAAATTAAGGCGGCACAATACATGTATTTTAAAATGGAAATTTCACAATTTAGATCCATATTCTTGGACCATTATTACTTGTTGAAAAACAAAAAGTATCTTAGGGAAGGGTTGGATACACCCTTTCGATAATTACGTCACACAATACTTTTTCGTCTTGGAGCCTCGCTCTCAAGGTTATTGGCTCACGATTCATGAGAGCGAGGCTACCAGGCCAAATGACGTAATTATCGAAAGGGTGATCGAAAGGGTGATCGAAAGGGTGTATTCAGTTTTGCAACTGCCGTTGCTATAGCAACAACGGCGTTTCAATATGGCGGATATTAAGTCGGAAACTACATCGGTGACCCCTAAATTTAATTTCATAAACTGATTAGTTGACAATTTTAAAAAAAATCTGTTGGCCAAAATTTTTCAAATTACATAAATGTGATTATTCATAATAATTTTTTGGCTTAACAGAAATTTTTTAGAATTGTCATACTATCACAATTGAGTACCGGGTGTCCCAAAAAGAAGTACTCCGGTTTGATTCGTAATAACTTCTAAACAAGTAAAGCTTTTAAAGAGAAATAACTTGCACCAAATAGAGGAAGGGCCAACTTAGATTTTGATATATTATAATTGTATTTCACTTAAACATTCATGGAGATAATAATGTTTAAACTCGGGAGCATATTTCTGGATGTGTCTGATATATGCAAAAAAACGACGTATCAAATATTAATCAAGATTTGCCAGACTGAAACATGCACTATTACCAGTAAGTAAATGACACTTGACAAATTGTTTATTATGAAACAAAGTATTATCATCTACAAAATACAAGCAAGATTTATTCGGCCGAATTCCGCGTGTGTTCCTGGCACAGATAGGCCTACGTTTCTTTATTTCATGAGACCATTGCATCGCAAAGGATCGTCATGGATCGTTCGTAGTTCTGAATTAGGGCATGCTGTCACAATGGAATTGTGAAGCTCTTCTAACTTCTGCAACGTTCTGAAATCTTGTTAAGAAAACTCAAACTCTTTTGCCTTTTCTTAAACTTGGCAAGTTCAGAATAAACTGAGAATGAAACACAATCAAACCATACAACTCCATAAGAAATAACAAGCAACTCCCCAGAGACATTCAACATTTTTGGAACAAAACGCAACAAAATAGTAGCATGCATTGCTATACTTCGATGTGTATTTCAAAAAGCAATATTATTTCCTTCATTAAAGAATAATATTCATCCTGCTCTAACCGAGAAATAATCAACTCTGTTTTGAACCCATGAAAAACATAACAAAATTAGGCTATTTAAGAAAAATTTAAGCGCCTGCCTTGCATTGTCTTTCATGTACCTTTAAGTTTGTAAAGACCTATTAAATACTTGCACATAATTTCGAACTTTCATATTTCAGGAAACAATGAGCTAAGACTTATACATGTAAGATGTCTAAATCTACGCCATATCCCTTACAAACCCTAACGACAATTTGCTGAAATACAAGTTAGCCTAATATGTCATTAAGCGAACAAACGCTGGAGTAATATTTGATGTGCCGATTTTCGCTAATTTTAGATACATTCCAAAATATGCTCCCGATTTTGAACATTAATATTTCCGTGAATTTTTAAGTAAAATACAACTGTAATATATCAAAATCTAAGTTAGTTCTTCCTCTATTTAATGCAAGTTATTTCAGTTTGATAGCCTTACTTGTTTAGAAGTTATTATAAATCAAACCGGAGTATTTTTTTTTGGGACACCCGGTATACCAAGAGAAATTATTTTAGAAATAGAAATGATCAGTATAAGAGTTAAAATAAAACAAATATCCGCCATCTTGAAACGTCATAGCAACGGCAGTACGGAAAAAATTCGACGTTTTACGTCAGTGACATACTTTTTGTTTTCCAACAAGTAATAATTGTGAAAAATACGGACCTAAATAGTTCATTATTCATTATTTATAAAACTGTATCGAGCCACCTTAAGTTCCTATTCAGGTAAAATTCTCTCACATATCACACCGAAAACATTTACGAAAACATTAGGGGAAAATTAGCATAGGGAAAATGGAACGAACCGAACGGTGGTTAAACACGAAAGAAAATAGAGAAATATGTTGTCCGCAAAATTTCACTGATGTTGAGCCGCAGCTAACTCCCCCCTCCCAGCGGCCAGCTGGCCAACAATTTTTGGAAAAGAAATATTAATTAGTGGTTGTAGTGACTCGGCAAAATTCACTTATACCCCCC
>CACRXK020013269.1:0-12299 GCA_902702795.2 Paramuricea clavata
GACTTTCGATTACACACTTGTTGCAGGGTTTTCCCCGGCGCGAGGTCATGAAGAATGACGATGTTTTTTTACGGCTAGTTAAATAATGAAACAAAATTTTAGTGAACATCCTGAGTTTTATTGTATTATTAATAATAAATTTTGGCACTTGCGTAGGATGTATTTTCCAACAAAATATTAGCGCATGTGCTTATATACTATGGTGGCGATCTTGAAAAGGAACCCAGAAACTTGTACATAGATATCTCTCAGAAGAAAGTAACAACTGCCTTGCATATGAAATACTATTTTGGAAATTAGAAATTGCAACGAAAAAGTGAATAACTGCAGTTACTACAGCCACTACATAATTTTCCCTATTCGAGTTAAATCAACTGCAGTAACGCCGCTGCATGACTCATTGATATTTTCTTAAAAATGTACATCAATACTCAATACTCATTAGGGCAACCTAAAGCACCAATTAATGTATAAGTTTCTATCGTCAAAAATTTCTTTTTGATCCAGCACCAACATGCTAGATTCAGTGCTGTAAAAAGTTACATAATTGTTGCAATGAAATAAAAGCAACTAGTTACAGTTACAAAGTTACTTTGGTATATTTATAGTACAAAATAGCTGCGATAATTATGCCAAGCATATATTATAATGTTAAGCAATAGCATGAGTCAGACTACAATTCATGGATTGAGTTATGTCAATAAACAAAACAATTGTTTAATTTAACCAGAAAAAGAATTTTCACACATTGAGCAGCATTGTAGTCTGAAAACTTAAAACTCTGCGCAACAAAACAGCTTTTCAGTAAGTTGGATATCGCCAAAAGTAACGGCTCTCTCTAGGCCAGAATGTAACTAGTTACCGTTACTTTTTCAGTTATCAATTTTTGTAAATAGTTACAAGTTACAAGTTACCTTCCCAAAAAAGTAACTAGTTACCGTTACAGTTATGAAACGATACATGTAACTAGTTACTTGTAACGAAGTTACTCACAGCACTGGCTAGATTTACTATCATATTTTCTTGTTAGCTATGTGTATCAATTGTAGAACTGCTCATTACAAAGATCGAAGACGAAGTACACTGAACCCTGCAGAAAGCATCCCTGGTAGTGTGAAACCATTTTGACTTTTATGTTTTTTTCTATCTTGATTCCGAATTAATAACATTTTCTATTACAAATTTCATTGTGTCTTTTTTTAACAGACCATTATCATCGAACCAATGACAATGGCACAAGATACACTGTCAGTAAGTCAACGCACTGAACACAAAATTGAAACGCAACAAAGCGATGAGATGGAGATATCGTCGTGTCACTCTTCCCTAAGTACAAGCTCTGAACCAGTTGAAGAGGTTAGTGTCTGGTTGGACGAAAAAGAAGAGCAGCAGTGTAAAAGGCAAGTGTTAAACGATGCGTTTGATAGCATAACAGGCGGCCGTACCAGCCCTCTTCAGTCCACGCTAAACACCGAATGGGATGATATCTCGGCAACTCAACAAAACTATTATTTACGTAAAGCAAGAGAGATGATCACTGCAACTTTGTCTGTGGTAAGCCCAGGACAAGAAAGAGAGCTCTGGGAGTCGCTACGAAAAGAACCTCTACATAATAATGAAGTGGACTGCTGTGACGACGTACCACACCGTAGGTGTTTTGATGCTAAGTCCGACCCGATTGAAGTGTTGATAGAGGCTCATAACCAGGCACAGTCATGGCAAACAAAGAGGCAAATCTTATCACTATTTGCAAGCGATTTTAGCAAATCCGAGTTGCAAAGGATGATACCTTCATTATCAAAGTGGCGAATTGACCAAGCACGTGATCACGCAATTAAATCGGGGAAGGGACAGCCTGTTCAGGATAAACCACTTTTTCGCTCAAGGATTAACTCAGCGAAAGTCGATCACTTTTTAGATTTTATTTCTCGTCCAGAACTGTTGCAAGACGTGGCCTTTGGAACCAAGACATTGCGACTGGACTCTGGTGAACGCATTGTTATTCCAGCTGCTGTAAGAACATTGATTCCTTCTCGAATCATTGAACAATACGCTGCCTACTGCAAACAGCAAGAATTTGAATCGGCATCTGAACGATCTTTGTATAGAATGCTTGACGTTTGTTCTGCCTCTATGCAAAAATCATTACAGGGCCTCGATAACATAACCGCAGAAGGAACACAAAGCATTGACAGTTTAGTCAAAATCGTTGAAAACTTGGTAGAAAATGCAGCAGATGAAACGTGGGGAAAACATATTCAGCACAAGATCAAGGAAGTGAAGAGATATTTTAAAACAGACTTCAAGGCACACATTGGCAAAGAAGAAAACTGCGCAGACCATTGTACCACGCATTCTCTCAGCGATACGAAAGCAGAGAACTACAAAAGTACCTGTAATCAGAATCATAACATCAATTGTGAAAGATGTGAATCCCTCGAACTTGTCTTACAGGAGATAAAATACGAACTTGACCTCACAGAAATGGATGACGAGCAAAGGAGCAGAGTAGAATTCGATTTGAAGCAGTGTGAGACCTCAATCTATGCCTGGAAAGCACATCTGTTGCGCACTATTACACAGGACGAAGCAAAGCAAGAGACTCTGAATAAACTGTACTAAGAAACTTGCTTAATTATATGTGATTGGGCAATGAAATTCCTGCCCTTAAAATATCGAGAGAATATGAGCGAATTCTTTGGAAAACGCAGACTTAGTTGGCATGCCAGTGCAGTAGTTACTATGAATGCTGGTAACTACGAAGTTGAGTGTTTCGTGCATATTTTCAATTCCTGTACTCAAAACAACTATACAATTGCATCCATCTTTGAACACCTTTTCCACTCAATCAAAGCAGAGTATCCACTCATCAATATAGCGTATATACGATCAGATAATGCAGGATGTTACCACAATGGCCCATTGCTGCTGTGCCTCCCAGAGATTGGCAAAACAACTGGTATAACTGTTGCTCGCTACGACTTCTCCGAACCCCAATCAGGTAAGGACATCTGCGACCGAAAAATCGCTCTGATGAAGGCTCATATCCGAAGATTTGTCAATGAAAATCACGTGTTGTCTCAGCAGAGGACATGAAAGTGGCGTTAGAATCTCATGGACGATTGAAAGGATGTAGAGCTGCAGTAGTTGAAGTCGACTCATCACAAGATCTCTATGAAGGCAATAAAATACCAGACATAAGTCTACTCTATAATTTTCAGTACAAAACTAGTGGCATTCGAGTATGGAGAGCCTACGAAATTGGAAAAGGCAAATTACTAACCTACAAAGATCATCAATTTCAACCGCAGAATGTTGCAAGTTTGAAAGTTGTTAAACCATTTGGACCTCGTCAAAAAGAACATGGCGCCATTAGCAAAGCGTCTAAAACTGCACAGGCAGAAATCTTTTCCTGTAGCGAGTCCACTTGCATCTTAACATTTAGGTCAGAACGAGAGGCGCAAGCATGTCCGAGAATTAGAGTCTGTTTCTCTGTAAGATGAAATCCGAAGAAAATGGGCCGAAAAAGTAACTGGGATTAGCACAGTTGCCAAACCAATACCTAGTGTTTTCACGCAAGTTGAGGCTGGGGAATCCAGAGTGTCTGATGGTGTTCGCAGCATGGGGTGGGCCCTGAAAACAACCAAAAAGAGGCCGCGATTTGGAGAAAGAGTTAAAGGATACTAGATTGAGAAGTTTCAAGCCGGAGAAACCAGTGGTAATAAAGCTGATCCTCAAACAGTCTCCAGGGAGATGAAGTTCAAGAAAGATGAAAATGGTAAGCTATTCTTCCAGCCTGACGAATGGAAAACGGCTCAACAGATCAAGAGCTTTTTCTCAAGGTACAGTGCAACCCTGCGTCGGCAACAAATCGGTGTTGTAGGAGTGGAAGAGGAAACAGAGTAAGAGTTGACGGAAGAAGATATGGAGGCTTGGGAAACAGAGGCAACACTGCAAGATTTGCGGGACGCTATTTACAGCGAAATGAGACAGGAACATCCCATCCAGGTTGGCGAAATAAACATTTGCGACCTTTCACTTGCTGGTAAATTACAAAATCTGAAAATTGTACAGCTGAAAACTGTCTCCAGTGAGTTAGGACTCAACATCCAAGGATCACAAGCTAGAAAGAAATCCTTTCTTGAGCCTCTAGAAGAATTTGCGAAGAGCTGTAAATGTAGAAAATAAATTGGAACAGTCCTGAAAGAAGACAGTCCAACTGGAAATTTAAATGTCAAATCACATTTATACACATTTTTTCATTATTTACTAAGCCATAAGAGTCATAACTGCTAACATCAAATATTTTGAATCCACTTGTACTTGTACATGTCAATTGTTGCATGATAAAAATGTTTTTCCAGGAACTTTGGTGCAAACAGTGCCTGTACATTCTTAAATATATTTTCAAAGAAATAATAAGTTCTAAGAAAGCCTGATGAGTATACACAATTATTCATAATAATACTGAGTATACACAATTATTCATAATCATAAATATTTATACTAACATTACGTAATTCCCAAACTGCAATAGACAATCAAATGGTTTTCCCCAGGTCATAGAAAGCCATGACTGCATACGATTGAAATTTCGAATGATTTTGTTGTTTGATCTTTGGAATTCCCTAACATGCTGTAAGGAATAGTTTTACACATTACTTTCTAAACTTTACGTATGCCAGCAAATTTCGTTTTAAATTTGTAAAAAAATATCGTCATTCTTCAAAACCTCTCGCCGGGGAAAACCCCGCAACAAGTGTGTAATCGAAAGTCACAACGGAGAAACGTTTGTCGTTTCGTTAACAGGAGCAATTTTACTTCCTTTATTTTTGTGCCTGGTATATGATTATATGCAAATAAAATTGGAGCTCCAAATGTAGTTTTAAAGTCAACAGTTTTGCCACAAGCCGCGATTTGTTTTCGTGCACATTCACCTCAAGAATTAATATTTACATGTTATGAGTGCTATAAATAATTATTGTGTGCAAATTGCAAATTCAAAAATTATAATTAAGCGGATTGTTACCAAGGGCAAGACTTAGTTTCGAAAACGTACCAAGACTATTATAGCTAAGACTATAACTTTTGTGTATGTTTTAGAACGCTAAAGTCAATGCAAGATCATTGCAAGACAAACCTTTGGTCCTTATCGTGATTTTATACACACACAAATGTCAAGACTACATACATGAACACTACGTATTAAGAAAATAGTTGTATTAAACCATTTATGTAATTTTTAATATTCCTTTGCACAGCAGTTAGGTTTGTGAAAGCTTGTGAGAATAGAACTAGTTATAGTGAGAATGATTGTACGCGCCATATAAAATGAGTACAATTTCCGGTGACTTGCAAGCATTGCATTTATTGTCATCGCCCTTGACCTTTTTGATATCAAAGCAAGCAAAGATGACCTTTAGAGTTTTGGGTCAGCGAAAAGAACAAATATGCTCCCTCTTCTGACTTATTTCTTTAGTAAAAATATTTATGGGATAGACTAGTAAAAGCACGGGAAATATGGGTCGAAATGGCTGACGTAATTGAGACGATTTAGGATAATTACGGTGGAATTCAGGTGTCTGCTGCGTTCGAGGAATTCAGTTTGCCAATGATAACTTTGTTTTATTATTATAACAAACGTATGTATAATCACAAAATTGAGCAAATGGTTCAATAAACTGCCGCACTTTTGATAAAACGCTATTGAAATCAGACTAAATTTCGGGCCATCACTCGAGTCGGCGGTAAGGCCAATATATAATGGAAATTAATAAAAAAAACTTATGTTCCAAAGTGAAAGTTTTCTACGCTCCTGTCTTATTCAGGCAACAAATACTGCGGATTCAGGTTGAGTGTTTAATGATGTCACGAGCACATGATTATTGCAACACTCGAACGCACGCGTTGTCAAGTGGAAAACGTCTTGTTGCTAGGGCTAATAGCTGTATAAATAAATAAATTTGTAATCGCACAAATGCAGCATTATTTGTAGCCGTATATCATTCAAAAGCCCATTATTTGCAATATAATTTATAAAATTATACACACGCTTTTTGAAAAGGTAAACAGCCAGTTACTGATAATTTTTTAATCAAATATTAATTGTTAATACCGAGTTTTAACGGGTTTTTTATTATAAAAATGTGGCGCGTAAACGAGCACGGTCGATTGTTTGCACAAGGAAAACCTCTATCGCAAGATCTCAGATTATTGATTATTAACAAAATTATACTTCACGGTGGTGATACTCACACAGGTATTTTTCCAGGGAAGTACACTGATATAGCGCACTCTCTGGGGGTATCTTCGGCAGTTGTATCAAATATTTGGAAACGTTTTTGCCAGGATGGGACAACCAGCCCAAAAAAGAACAGAGGTGGAAATCCTAGTCATTTGTCTCAAGGCGATCTTCAGTACGTCGAGTTTTTGAAAAAACAACGGCCTTCTATTTCATACAATGAAATTATTGAGCAACTGAACGAGTTTGGGGACCTGCCATATGGCACAACGTCGACAACAGCCTTATCCGAAGCAGTTCGACATCGTCTTCCTAGTGGCAAGGAATACAGCTACAAGAAATTACAACCTATTGCCCAAGAGAGATTTACGCTACAGAACATGGCTTATACTCAACTATTCGTAAACTACCTAAACAGTAAAGATCCCTATACGTTAAAATTTTTCGATGAATGCGGACTAAAACTTCCACGACATGGAACACGCAGTTACGGCCACGCTCCAGTTGGAGAACGCGCAATTGAATACCAGAGATACGCAGAATCTCCTAATACTACAGTTAATTTGATGTGTTCTTTAACTGGGGTTGACTATGTAAACACAGTTGACGGCGGTGCAGATACAATAGATTTCCTTGCTTTTTTCGAGGAGGCGTATAATTCCATAAACATACGAAGTGGACGACCCTGTTTAGATCCTGGGTCTGTGATAGTAATGGACAATTGCGCAACACATCATAACCAAGGTGGTCTCGTTTTGCAAGAATTCTTGAACGATCTCGATATTGAACTCGTATACATGCCAGCCTATTCACCTGACTTTAATCCGGCCGAGTATGTATTCGGAAAGATTCGCACTGTTATGAAATACAAATTTGGCGATATCACCACCGTAGCTCAGTTAGTTCAGTGCATGTATGCATCACTGGATTTCATTACTCCAGGTGACATGCGGGGATTTTTTGAAGTAACTGGTTATATAAACCTCTGAATCTAAAAATATTTTACTGATTAACATTTTGTTCCCCCTATCAGTAACACAGTCACAGTATGTGCGATTGCTGATGAAAAGCTGGACATAAAATATAAACGTTTAATGTTAAGCACTATAGGCTATATTAAAACAAAACATGAAATATGAACATTTCTAATGCCTGCAGTATACGTCGAATTCTGGTAGAGTCGAATGCAATTACTGTATAAAGACAATATTGAATAGATGACATGATAAACCTCATTAAACTTCGTGCATCTATTGTTTGAATTGCATTCGACGCGACTGAAATCGACGTATAAAACAGGCCCAATACTGTAAGTACTACAGGGTGTCTCAAAAAAAACCAAAATCATTGAAATAACGTATTGTTCGAATTTCAATGCCGTAACACAAAGGATTTTGACAGGGTGATTAATTTGTTTTAAAAAATTAAAATATCTTTGTAAAGTGAACGTTTGTTTGCTCATGGGAATTTAAAAATGCTTCGTAAATTGTAATATGCGTAATATGCATTCGTGGGTTTAGTAGTTTATGCCTGACATAACAAGTTTACGCTGAGTATTACCATTCATTATAGCAGTTATGTCAATCTTTTATGCACTCGTGGGATTAACTTAGTGCTAGGGCATTGAATATCGAACAATACGTCAATTTCAATGATTTTGGGTTTTTTTGAGACACCCTGTATATTAAACATTTAGAGGAGATCTTTTGTGTTGCGTGACAATAACTCAATTAATATTGATATTGCACCACAAACATTTTCGTAAAAACTAAAGCTCAAGACCAAAGCTATAATTAAATTAAACAGCTTTTGTCATATTTGAAATGGTATGCAATAACAGTATCATGTTGAGGTTTTTGTATACAAACATGCAATCTTCCCTTTATAAAACACAACAATACAGCACATATGCTGATAGAAGTATTAATAATAGTCTAAAGTATTTTCAAAGTGTTACTTGTTTGAGAATAGTTCATTTTCTTGCTTTTAAATGTAACAAAGCGGCCGCCGCATCGGCTTCAAGTTGAAGGTCGTCATTGTCTTCTTCATCGATTACACTATCAGATGATACATTTTCAATCTCTTGTTGTTGTAGTTTAAGAGCCATATGAAAGTCGCTTTTGTCTTGACCGTCTAAACACAATTGATTATTCGATTTACTACATAACTTTTTTGTTGGGAAGTTAATTCCATACTCTTCTTCAAGGACTCGCTTTTGGGGAGCCATCCGGTGGTCAGTGCCGTGAATGACTACCGAATGTGTGCTAGTTTTAGTAGTTTTCGTTGAAGTTGACACCGACGTTTCTCTTACCAACGAATTTAGAAGGTTCATAACGTTATTTCGGGTTGGCAGGCTTCCCTTCAATTTACTCTGTAAAAGCATGACATCTTTGTTCAAAACTAACCAGTTTCTGCGTCCGCTAGTGATGTATCTATGCGGTTCTTCATTTACAAGGATATCCTCTATTCTTTTCTTAGAAGAATTGTTCACGTTTTCTAATGCGGTTCTAGCACTATGCATATCAGATCTCGCTTTTGTTATTTCGGTTTCGAGCTTCGACACCTCTTTCGTGAGGTTTGCCCTTGTCGATCTTTGATCATTGTGTTTTGCGAGGATTCCACATGAAAATGCTGATCTACACGGGCTAAAAGTGCATGATTTTCTGGTGTGACCAATTTTTAAGTGACAATTGCCACACGCAGACAAGTGGCCGCCGTTCTGGTGACAGGCATCACTTAATTTATTGTCAAAACATTCAAGCTCTCGAGTCTTGTTCTGCAATTTTTCGGAAATGTTTCGAATGCTTTCTTCGTGTTTCTTTGCGTGTCTTTCCAGCGGTAAAATCACTGAGTCTGTACTCGGACTTATTATGGTCTTGCTATTATCAGTTAGCTGAACTTGCATGTTTCCCTTTCCGCTATTTTGAACTAATTCCAAACGACGTTTGCTTCGAGGATTATCTGAAATATTTGTAACTTTAGCTGGCGCCTGTGTACCAAAGTGAACAAGCGGTGATTCATTTGCAACAACACGAATAACAATTGTTTTTAATCCTTTGTTCAAAAGTCTCATCATCTGCGACTTGAAATACTTTGGTGAGAGATCTATTTCGGGTCGATTTTCTTCAATCAAAATCAGTCGCAATGAATCAGAGGGCGTTGGTGCTACCTTGGCAATGTGTGGAACTTCGCTTAACATACGCGAGTAAAAGCCATCATAAGATAAAGCCAGTAATTCATCGTTACCAATAAATAACGGTGTGATCCTGCTCTTTGAATAATACTGATAATCAAACTGAATTTCAATAAAATTATCCATCAAAACAATACAATATTAAGCCGAGTATAAAGACTATAAACGCGATCAACTTATCGAAAACAACCACGCCTTTACAATACTTCCGCATAGCAACAAGATATTTTCCACTTGACAACGCATGCGTTTGAGTGTTGCAATAATCACACGCTCGTGACGTCATTAAACACTCAACCTGAATCCGCAGTATAGGCATCCCTATAGGTCACCTATAGAAAACGTTCCAATTGCCTATAAAAACCTATAGGTTTCCTATAGAAACCTATAGGTTGGCCTATAGGCCAGGCCTATAGACTTTTTTTGTTAGATCGATATCCCACATTGCATTGCATGTACCTAATGTTTAAGTTTCGATGAATTGATTTGGGCAGCTGAAATGAATAGATTGTAAAACTAATCTAAAAATCATATAAAACCGTACTATTGTTTGTGGAAGCACCACATAAATTTATTACTGTAAAGCTTTCGATCCATAAGCCCGGATCTTCATCATTGCTAATAATATGTGACTAGTTCAATTAGAATCGCTTGACTAAAATTTGAAATGGGGGTTGATGTACCATTTCATTAAAAAATGACGCTAGCTAACAAATCACAACACTTTGGTATTGGAAAAGGGCATGTGAATTGAACTAGCCACATATTATTAGCACTGCATGATGAAGATCCAGGCTTACGGATTGAAATCTTTGCAGTAATAAATTTACGTGGTGTTTCCACAAACAATAGTATTATATGTTTTATCCCCATGCAAACCCACAAAGAACTTAATTCTAAAAATCATTCAGGTGCTAAACTATAAGTTTCCCGCTCCCCTTTAAATAGCCATGAAGAGGGTGTGATTAGATAATCGAGTACAGTGCCACATGCCTAAAGGCACAATGCTCATGCAATGAAAAGACATGATAAATAATATATCACCTGCTTGCTGCATCTGACTTTGAGGAACTGATGCATTTAATGGCACAGTCACAGAGCTTTTGCCTGTAAAAATTAGAATAAATCAGTGGTAGGACAGTTCAACACCATGTATGAATGCCCAACTGGGTCATTCCAGAAAAAATACAGCCTACTTGTGGTAATAGTGGCTTGTACTAGGATGGCTGAAAGAAGAGACACGGAGGTGGTAAACTTCTAATGTCCTCTGTAATGAACCATTGAAATGAAATGGCATGATAATAAAAATATACCTGCTTGTTGTGTTCGACTTTCAAGTGGTGGGAAAGATACATTTTGTGGCTTTGTTACTGAGCTATTTCCTGCAAGATAGATATGAAAAATTGGTTACCACAGCTTAATATTATTCCTGCAAGGTTAAGATGTAACATTAATTAAAATGTATCACTGGTAGAGCATTTTGCTTTTTTATTGAAGTGAAATGACAAAATAAAAAATACCTTGTTTCTGTGTTTGACTTGGAGGAACTGGTGCATTTAGTGGCATGGTCACAGAGTGATCGCCTGAAAAAATAGAATAAATCAGTGGTAGGACAGTTTAACACATTGTCTAGCTAGGTCATTCCAGAAAAAATACAGCCTCTTTCTACATGTGATAATAGTAACTTGTACTAGAATGGCTGAAGGGAAAAACAGGGAGGTGGCAAACTTCTAATATCCTCTGTGGGTACAAGTGTCGGGTGTTTTCTGTAATGATCTATAATCCATTGAAACAAAATGGCATCATGATAATAAAAATACACCTGCTTGTGGCTTTGGCACTGAGCTTTTTCCTGCAAGATAGATATGAAAAATTAGTTACCACAGCTTATTCATGTAAGGTTAAGATGTAAAATCAATTACAATATATCACTGGTAGGGCACCTTGCATTTTTTATTGAAGTGAAATGACAAAATACCTCCTTTCTGTGTTTGAGTTTGACTTGGAGGAACTGATGCATTTTGTAGCTTAGGTTGAACGCCTTTCCCTGTAATATTACAGTAAGAAGTCTTATCACTATCATACAGTTTAACTGTATAAGTTTATATAAGGTACATATTATAAAGGTATATATTTATTTTATCAAACAACTCGCTGTATATAGTATGCTGCAGGTTTATGACTACAAATATACAATTGAAGGAGAGATTTCTTTAATATTTCTGTGTCTAGACCATTGTCTACGTGTGTAGAGTCTAGACTGTATTACTGACAATTTAAATATCCTTTAAAATAGCATCAAATTCATTTGATTCTCACAGTCATTGCTGGAATATAATTTAGGCACTAACCTGTGCACTTATGTGTACGTGCTGAAGCCAAATCGACAAATATATTGGTGCAAAAACCACATTTATACAATTGTACAGTTGCCGCCATTTTGAAAACATGTGAATATGTGATGAAAGCACAGAATAGGAAGTTATACCAGAAGCGTAACTCTAGTCGTTTCCCTTATTGTTTGACGTCCACGAAAATAATATAACTGGAGGAAGTGCTCGGCATCATCAAGTGAAGCCAAAAACATGGCGGATTTTCACGTCTGCTGACGCCAGAATGACGCCACTGGTCCCAAATCCTCCTGGTAATTACCACTGACCAACCGCGATCCTCGGTTTCAGACGACAATTTCACCCCCCTGGTTTTTGCACAAAAAAACTGAAACTCTGCTGAAAATTTATATAAAAAACATCAAGAAAAAATGCCGAGTTTTTGCATGGCTTCATGATGCCACAATTCTTTAATATCAAGAAGAAACACTTCTTTTTACCGGTAAGATGTATATTAAACTCTTTCTCTGTGCTT
>CACRXK020013270.1:0-14211 GCA_902702795.2 Paramuricea clavata
CACATCCACCACACTGTCTTCTATAGTATATATATTCTTGGTATGTGGAAGCTCATCATCGGTGCACTGTGCTGATGGGCCCCAAAAAGGGCGAAACAGCTGTCCACAGTTGCCGTTGTTTGAGCTTTCCTTGAAGGGCGCTACAATGTCTTTACTTATGTGCTTTATCGCCGTTTTTAAACTGTGAAATGCAGTGAGCGTGCGCATAAAGGCTTAGGCATAATGTGTATATATATATATATATATATATATATATATATATATATATATATATATATATATATATATATATATATATATATATATATATATAGTGAAATGTTGCTGATAACAAGATACAAGTGTTGTATATAGAAAAGATTTCAATGTGCAACCAAAAGAGACATTTATAACGTAAAATAAAATAAAAGCCACTCAAATTTTGCACAAACGTTTTCGCTTTAATGTTAGCTCCTCAGGTGCATATTTACGATGAGTGGAATTTAGTTTATCTATTATCTACGTTCTATGATATCATATTATAATAACTATGTTAGGAATGCATATATTTACATGGTGTGAAGTCACCCGTTAAAAACATTCTATTGATCTAAATGTAAGCATAAACTTAATGGTTTTTTAATTAGCGTTCAGATCCGGATTCAGTATATTGATAAGTTCTATTTCTTTCATCTCCCTAAAAGTCTGTCCGTGTTAATGCATTGATATATAGGCATTATTTTGAAAATTCCGTTGTTACACATATTTAAGTGTTCGCTTACTTTTAGATGTCTATACTCTTCGTGTCGAATTTGTTCCTTGTGCAATGTCACTCTTTTTTGTAAGTTTTCTGTCTGGCCGACGTAGAAGCTGTCGCATTTTGAGCAAATGATCACGTAAATGACATATCTCGCTTTGCAGTTCATCGTTGAATTGACTTTCCAGGTTTTTCCGCTCTTTAATGTAACAGACTTTCCTGTGATTAAAACATCGCATGCTCCACATCGCTTTTCCTCGCATTTTGTTACACAGTGTTCTCTGTCCTCTGAATTGAATTGTGCTTTTGTCAAGTATCGCTTCAAGTTCTTCGGTTGGCGTTTGCTTACAATGAGTTTTGTTCTGTCTAATACTCGTTTCATTTTCTCGGAATTGTTTAGAAATTTAAAGTTCTCCCTTATTTTTCCAATTACTTGAGGATTGTTGGGATTATGAGTTATTACTAAAGGCAAGACATTGTCATCAGTTTTATGTTTTGGTGCCCTCAATTCGTCAATGTTTTTTGATGAAGCCTTCTGTATTCCGTTTTTTATAAGCAATTTCGGATAGTTCTGCTTTTGTAGGAAATATTCTAGTTCATCAAGACGCTTCTTCTTTAAATCTTGATTTGTTACAATTGCACAGATCCGTCTTGCCAGTGTGTAGGGAATGTTTGATTTTGTATGTCCAGGATGACATGAATGATAATCCAGATATTGGTGTGTGTCCGTTTGTTTGTAATGTATATCACTTTCTAACCGTTCCGCGTTCTTGTAGAGTAGTATATCCAAAAACGGTAGTTTCTTATTGTCATATTCCATCGTGAACTGTATTTTTGGATGAAGTGAATTTAACATTTTATGAAGTTCCTCGAGTTCTGCTTCAGTCTTCTGCCAGGGTAGAAAGCAGTCGTCTAAGAAACGTTTAAACAATTTCACGAAGTTTTCTTTTTCGTCCTGTCCATACTTTTCCTTGAACCTTTCGTACAGTTGTGTCTCAAGGAAATATATATATATATATATATATATATATATATATATATATATATATATATATATATATATATATATATATATATATATATATAGATAAAGATAAAATAAACCTGGTTTACTTCTTTATAAGATTTATTCACTACAAACTTGTTTCGTATGACAAGCAATGCTTGCCACACTCATCAGGTGAATTTAAATTCACCTGATGAGTGTGGCAAGCATTGCTTGTCATACGAAACAAGTTTGTAGTGAATAAATCTTATAAAGAAGTAAACCAGGTTTATTTTATCTATATTAGCTCTATAGGCTTTATACTGAGTACGAAACCATTTGATTCCTACCCGGCGACTCCAACAATCATAGTTGTACCAGCCAACCGAAACGCAAAAGACACAGAAACGTAATATGGTTTAACCCGCCTTACAGCAAAACCGTAGTAACAAAAATTGGCAAACTTTTCCCAAAATCAAGATCTTACCGTAATTCAATCAAGATTATTGCAGCTGCACGAAGAATGCCAAGACCACCATTTCTAACCACAAGACGAGAATTGGATCGACCCAACTCACCGCAACCAAAGAAACCAACTGTAACTGGGGCATGCAAGAAAGACGAATTCCCGCTCCAGAAAAAAGTGTTTGACCCAGGCTATCGTTTATCAAACCGAAGTATAAAGAGTCACGACAACGGTGATTCTAAGCGGTACTTTGGAGTAACAGCTCGCGAATTTAAAGGCACAAAAACCATAAGAAATCGTTCGAACTTCAGAGATAACGAATGAAACCGGTATATATCGAAGCATAACTGCTATATATCGAAGCATATTTTTGAAGATTAAAGAGAAGAGGAAGATCTTATAACATCACTTGGTCCATTCTTATAAGAAGGCTGTCCCATACGCAAGTGGAATATCAAGATGCAACCTATATCCTTACAAGAGAAGCTGCTAATTCTATATCGTTTTTATGTCATCCAGTTATCGCCCTGGATAAAGGCACACGTAGGTGTTAAATTGATATAACTTTTTGGAAAAATTTCTACTGTTCTTTCTCTATATAGGCAAAACTGGTTGATGAATTAAAAAATAAACTACACCGAAAAATGGGGGAGTTGATTGAAGACTGCTTAGAGGTAAGAGGTTGCCAAAAAAATCGAGATAACTTACAGTAATTTAGCTATACCAAGCGGAATTAATGTCGGAATATTTACGGAGTGGAAGTTAAAACAGTTCAATGTTTGGAACACTGTATATGCATAACTCAAATTGTTAAAGGGCTTTTGTAGATGGAAATTTGAAAATGTTGAGCATAACCTATGCCAGTATATATAAGCCCTCTAGCAGGATTCGAACTTGCGGCTGCGGCCGTGCAAATCCGGCACATGTCTTCGCTTTCTTTTTTTTACCATATACACGAAACAGAGTATCGAGATGACGAAGTTCACTCTTTCGTCAGCAGAAATGCCTAAATGCCTGAGTCGGTGGTTTTATATGTAATAAAAATCATGTTCATTTACATAAACTTTATCTTTGATTTCTCGGCTTAGACAACCTTGATTTTTAAAATTATTTCGTCAATGAAATCACCAAATGGGCGTTTTCTAAGCCATTCTTCTCTCTCTCTCTCTCTCTCTCTCTCTCTCTCTCTCTCTCTCTCTCTCTCTCTCTCTCTCGCTCTCGCTCTCTCTCTGCACTAAGCACACCTGTCCTGCTCGTGTTTTGGTCTCTCGTGCTATAAAGCAGTCCTGCTCGTGTTTTAAACAACGCGGTCTCTCGTGCTATATAAAGCAGTCCTGCTCATGTCTTAAACAGTACTTTAAGGGAAATGGCAATATATGTTATTTTATTTTCTCATTTGAAAGAACTTCTAAGACTATATGTATAATACTCAAATTGGAAAATAAATTTCGACTCAGAAGTGGTGCATTTTTCCACGCGTAATACTAAATACTCAAAATTTGCTACTTTCACAGGGCTATATATTTTCCGTATTTTACAACATTTTGAAACCAAATTTGGCAATATTATTAACTTAAAGATGTTCTTTTAAGCTATAATGATAGATTTCGTCCTTCTTGTGTGGATCAAATTAAATTTAGTTTATAGCTAGCCTAAATTCAGAAATTAACACGAAAAATGTCAGGAAATACGCAGCTCGTGGCGATGACCATCCACCAGATCATTATACGTCGAATTCCTGCAAGGCGCTGATCAAGTAGTGTTGTGGGTTGGTTTAACCAGAACAGGGATTGTTTTGGGTCCCCACTTTGTTCAAGAACACCTGGACACCCGAGAATATTTGAGAATCATCCGTTATAATGTGATACAGAGAGATTGTCGCTGGCACAACATCGACAGGTCTGTTATGTGGTGGCAGCAAGATGGGTCACTGTTATGTTGGTGTTACATGAAGTATAGAACGTTGCATCAAGGGGGTCGGGCATTTTCGAAGTGAGCACATGTGTGTAGGTTTCATGTTTTAGGTACGTTGAAATAAATAACAATTTTGAAGATATAACATTGGCGACGAGGGTAAATTTATGCATTACCGGTTAATATTAAAGAAAGAGTGATTCATTTTGGGTATTTGCGAACAGTGAAGATTCAAACGTGAGATAAAAAATCGGCGGACAATCTGACATATAAGGTATTTGTGCCATTTTTATTATGGCGAGCGCGGGAAATCTACAACCCATGCCACCGTTTGACCCTAAGACGGATGTGAGTGCTTTCAAGAGATTTCAAAGATATTTGCTGGCAATGGACATCAAGTCGAAAGCACGGCAGCGGGCTATGCTTTTGTACGCGGCAGGTCGCGAAGTGGAGGCCATTTTTGACACGCTACCGGATAATGGTGACGACGATGACTTTAAGACGGCGTGTGAAAAGCTCACTGAATATTTTAGTCCTTCTAAGAATGTACCTTTCGAGGTATATAAATTTCGTCAAGCTAAACAACAAGAACATGAGACATTAGATGCATATTATACTAGATTATGTACTTTGGCCAAAACATGTGAATTCGCAGACACAGATACTGAGCTGAAACAACAAATAATTGAAGGATATTTATCTAACAGATTGCGACGAAAGATTTTAATGGAAAAAACATTTACCCTGTCACAAATATTAGATTATGGAAGAGCATTAGCTCGTACAGACCAACAAACAAAGGAAATTATAAAAAAGGACATTTCTGATGGTAATGAGGAATATACTAATCAATTACAACAGGATCACCGAAGACCTAGAACAACCAGTAAGTATTCGTCATCATCTAGTAAGAGATGTTTTAAATGTGGACTGGGGTTTCCACACAAGGATAACCAGAAATGTCCAGCTATAGATAAAGAATGTTACAAGTGTCATAAAAGGGGGCATTTTGCTCGTGTATGTAAAACAACCGGAGGAGCCACTAGTTCATTCCAGTGTGTTAATAAGGTTGACGAACGGCATTCATCAACAAACAAATCAACAAGTAATTCGAGCAGTGACTCAGACAGCGGTTCAGAACACATGTTCACAGTTCAACAAGCACAGCAAAATAAGCATCCCTATTCTACGGTCCGTGTTAATGGAGTCCCGATGAAAATGATGGTGGGCAGTGGTGCGTCTGTTAACGTTTTGGGTCCTGAGGATTTCGAACATTTAAGCAAACAAAGCAAAGAACCAATATCCTTAAAAAAACCAACACAAAGATTCGTGCTTTTGGAGAAAATAACCATATTCCCCTATTAGGCAAAGTGGAGACATTAGTAGAATCAAAACATTGTATGACAGTGGCTACAATTTACATTACCGCATCTCAATATGGTAAATTGCTTAGTAATACAACAGCACAGCAATTAAGACTTATTAAGTTTGATCTAAATTCAGTTTCTCAGCAAGCAGTACAAGAGGGTGATTTGGATAGAAAAGCCTTGCGACAAACCACAACCCACTACAACCAGTAACTCGACAAGTAGTGATGGTGAGAAAAGGACAAAAGTGTGCACAAGTACGCCAGACACAGGTTGAGTCTCGACTCTTTTAGAAGAGTATGCGGATGTATTTGAAGGTGTAGGACATCTTAAAGGGTTTGAACAAAAACTGCGCATTGACGATAGTGTGCCACCTGTGGCCCAAACATACCGTAGAATACCTTTTAATCTTCGTCCTCAGTTAGAGAAGTGGCTTCAAGAGTCGCAGGATAATGATTTGATTGAACCTGTCGTTAATAAAAGTACAGAGTGGGTCAGTGGAGTAGTGATCGTGCCTAAGCCGAAAAATCCGGACGAAATACGTGTATGTGGGGACTATCGCAGAGTTAACGAAGCCATTAAGAGGGAACACCACCCTATGCCTACAATTGAGGAACTAACAGATGATATGAGCAATGCAGCTCATTTTTGTCGCCTAGATTTAAGAAGCGGATACCATCAAATTGTGCTTAACGAAGAATCGCGTGGTATAACAACTTTTACGACTCATAAAGGTCTTTTCCAGTGGAAAAGACTCCCTTTCGGAATTAACTCGGCAAGCGAAGTGTTTCAAAATGCTATCCAGCATACATTGCAAGGCAGGGGCGGATCTTGGATTTTTCGCACGTTAGTCAAAAATCTATGACATTATCGATGACGCAAAACGTGATGACGTCATTTGCCATGACGTCATTCGATGTCATGATGATAGTCCAATTTTCGTGGGAGTATAGATATTTTATTTTATCAAACTACAAATGCGCAAATGACATAGTTTTTGTACCTGCCAATGTTCAGCATATATATGATAAAGTAATATATAGACTGTTTTGCCTTACAGTGTATACCTTGGTTCATCAGCATGCCTAGGAAACACATTTACCAAAAATAGTAAACCATGATCCAACAAGGACAGCTCCTTGAAAAAGCTGAACACAAGCACGTGTTTCTGGCACCTTAAAACTAGATTGCTTGCCTTCACACCTTTTGCAAAAGCAAAAGGAGTTTGGTTAGAACTTAGAAATGGGTGACAATGAAAACCACCTAAAATGAGCAATCTGGTTTTAAGGTGCCATAAACCCACCTCACACCTTTCACCATAGCAAAAGGAGCTTGGTTAAAAATGGGTGACAATATGTGAAATTGCCCAGTTTTTCCCTTTAGCCCCTTCCCCATATTACTAACCTATGTCTAATCTAATTAAATTCATCATCTTGTTATATACTGTCCACTATGAAAATGTATAACATCACAAGTGAAATAGTGCCTCAAAGCTGCAGCTTCATTGGAAGCCAACTTTTATTGAAAACAAGTTTATTTTACCTGCCATTTTAATTAAACATATTTTAATCACAGTAGATTCAAATACAAAAGATTCATTACAAATGACTATTACTTTACTTATCTAGTTATCTGAAATAATTGGCAAGGTTTTTAACACAGTATTCTATTATTCTTACACTATGCTTCTTACATACTGTATATAGAAACATACTATCAACATGGTGTTTGTCTGTCAGGGCCTGAAATAACATTCCCAAAATTCCCAATCATGGTGATTGATCATGGTGATCAGCAGTCATGACTTTCCCTGCTTTTTCAGGTCGAAAACCCTGCTTTTCCACTGATCATAGGCAATTTCCTGCTGATTATTGATTGGTAATCAGTTGTTATTTCAAGCCCTGGTCTGTTGAAAAATTTAACTGGTTCAAGATGCAATGGACCCGTCTCAAGCCAATGAGATCAAACCGATATTTGGCATCAGCTTTTGTCTACAAAGCCCGAATGTTTGAGGAGGGGGGGAGATTATGGGAATTAAGGTAGTGATCTTGAAAGGCTAAGTTTGGTTGATGATGAAGGAAGTTTTTTCTCATGCCCAAGGAAGGTTTTTCTCATGCCAGTGTTGTGTACAAGAGCGAGGTTATTGTTATTGGAGGCGAGAGTGGTCTTTTTGCAAGCCGATATATTTAACTTTAACCTCATGTTCCAGAAAATGTATTAATAAAGTTTCCTACAGTATGTTAGGAATAATATCCTGGTAAATTTGCATCATGACCAAGCCAAGTCATTTAATTTAACTTAATTAGTCTTCAACCATAGTGCTTCTTTGCTTATACTGTATAAAAACTAAAAGTGACCTACTGTATAGACCTTTCACACTTGCACTGTAAACATTTAAACTATCAAGGTCAAATTTATAGGTCATTGGTACCTGTCAATGCTTTATAGGGACAGAGCTATACAGGCCATTGCCAGTTGCATTAGATCTAAAAATATAACCAAAGATTATATTATTATCTTTATAAAGTACATTTGTAGAGCTATTATCAGTCAATCAATACTCTATAAAGCATGTACACAATAAATATTTTTTATCCAACATGATCAAATATTTGAGATCAAGTTTCTGCCACTTGAGGTGTTTTAATTTTATACACATATAAATGAATATGTATGCAGTATATGAAACTTTGGATCTACAACCTCGCACAATTATGCAAATCGTACGTTCAGTTCAACGATTTATTGTTCAAAATTTAAACCACTTTACCTTATTGCCATACACCGCTTATTAATCTCTTGAAAATATAGACGACGAGAAATCAACACATAGTTTCGGCCAAGACAATTTTCTTGCATCCATCGAATTTATCAGCTTGAAATATTCTCGACAGAACACCAGAAAGCATCCCTTATCGTAACAAATAACGATATAACCCTTTCGAAATCTTTATTTCGAAAATAGTTCAACAAATATACTAAGATTAAGCGAAATAATTCGCTTGTAAAATTGTACAGAGCTGCAACAGAGCTACCAAGTGCACAATGCTTCCAAATTGAAGATTAGAAGGCCAATCAGAGGAGATGTTCTTTAACTCTTTTGCGCAAATTGTCCAATCAGAAGCTGCTATCTGTTTGCAGGATTAGTCAAAATTGCGCAATCGTTAGTCAAAATAGGTCTGACCAATCAACATGCCTGTAATGTGTAATCTGAGCAAATTTGACCAATCAAATAACATGAACTAAAATGCAGAATAGTCAATTTTCATTTCAATACCGCTTATTTGACTTATCGTTTGACTAATCAATCGCTGGCTCAATGTGCAAAAACTGATCGAAGTTTATATGCTGGAGTGTGATGTAGTTTTGATTGCATGATCAGAAATGAAGAGAAGCGTTTGCGCTGGAAAAAAATTCAAAAACCTTAGTCCAATTTTTTTATATGCCTTTTTTTACGTTAGTCGCGTGACTAATCTGACTACCCCTAGATTCGCCCCTGTTGCAAGGATTGAATGGAGTTAAAAACATTGTTGATGACATAATTGTTTGGGGGCGAACTCAAAAAGAACATGATGCCAATCTTCAAACTCTATTGCAGAGACTAAGAGACACCGGATTGACCGCAAAGAAAAGTAAGTGCCTTTTCAATGTGGACAGTTTATGGTTTTATGGCATGATTCTTAGTAAGAATGGGATTAGGCCTGACCAGGAGAAAGTTGTGGCAATAAAAAATACACCTGCCCCAAACAATGTAAAAGAACTATGTAGCTTTCTAGGACTCGTGAATTATTGTTCGAAGTTTATTCCTAATTTCTCTACCATTACGGCGCCGCTACGGAAATTGAATCGCAAAAAGGTTCCATGGACATGGGACGCTAGTCATCAACAAGCCTTTGATCAGGTTAAATCTTCACTATCTGAACAGTGTACGTTGGCCTGGGGGCCTAGGGGCTCCTGGTTCAACATGACGAACAGGGCATTTTGAAAGTGATTGCTTTTGCTAGTAGAGCACTAACAGTAGTTGAACAGCGGTACTGTCAGACAGAACGAGAAGTGTTGGCATGTGTGTGGGCATGCGAGAAATTTCATTTATATTTAGTTGGTTGTCAGTTTACCTTGTATACAGATCATCAAGCGTTAGAAATCCTTTACTCAGCAAAGGCCAAACAATCTGCTCGAATACAGAGATGGGCAATGCGCCTCCAGCAGTATAATTACACCGTCAAGTATCGTCCAGGCACAGGAAATCCGGCAGATTTCCTTTCACGGGCATCAATTAACGAGCCCTCGGGACAGTCTATTGCCGAAGAATATATTAACTTTATAACAGAGCAATCCATTCCCAGAACAATTACCTTGTCAGAGGTGCAAGAAGCGACAAAGAACGATAAAGAACTGCAGTCAGTTGGACGAGCACTTCAGTTTGGCAACTGGAAAGACAAATCCATATCAGCTTATTTTGCAATACGGCATGAAATAACATCAGTAAGGGTTGTACTGTTGAGAGGACACCGACTGATTATACCAATATCACTTCGAAATAGACACTTGGGAATTGTCAAGACCAAACAAAATTTGAGAACCAAGGTATGTTGGCCTAGATTAGATAAAGAAGGAGAGCAACATGTAAAGGAGTGTCTGAGGTGCCAAATATCTGGTAATCCTGAACCCCCTCCACATCTAGCAGTTGTCTCACCTCCAATGGCACCATGGTCATGTATTCATGTTGATTTCTATGGACCAGCACCTACAGGAGAGCATCTATTGGTGATGTTAGATGAAACAACCGGATTCCCAGAAGTTTGAGATTATGAATAAAACCACAGCTTTTCATACAATACGAGCGTTTGAAAAAGTGTTTGCCCGACACGGACTGCCAGACACAATTAAGGGCGATAATGGGTCGCCGTTCCTGTCCAAGGAAGTTAAGGACTATCTGACAACACAAGGCATCCACCATCACCGTGTAACACCTTTATGGCCCCAGGCCAATGGAAAAGTGGAAGGCTTCATGAAACCTATGGGTAAAGCTATTCGAGCGGCTTGGGCAGAGGGTCGAGATTGGCAAAGAGAACTATTCGCATTTTTGATGAATTATCGTACTACGCCGCACATATCTACAGGTGTGGCGCCAGCCGAGATGCTTTACAAACGAGTAATTCGATCTACCGTTCCGTCTTTCTCTCAGGCACCTGCCAATACAGCTGCAAAAAGGGTTTTGAAAGGAAAGGCAAAGTCAAAACAATATGTAGATACCAGAAGACGTACACGAAAGTCATCGATAAAGGAAGGAGATACAGTGTTGGTGAAACAGAAAAAGAAGAACAAGTATACAACCATGTTTCGTCCTCAACCATACAAAGTTATCAATGTGCGATATTCCAGAGTAACAGCGCAAAGGGGTGATCATGTGATTACAAGAAAAGGTTCGCATTTTAAGAAATTTAGTGGAGCGTATAGAGAAACTGTTCCGAATCCTGAGTCAGAAGATGATATTACCATTACGGCCCCACAAGCACGACAGGACAATGATCAAGACATAATTGAAGATAGGTATCCTTTAAGAGCAAACAGAGGCGTACCGCCAGATTTTTATGGACGGTAAATAACTCTGATAGTTATTTGTATACTTAGTTGTGTTATCAATCGTAGCATGGACTACAGGTTTTAGTTCACATTACCAGATTCACTTAGAACTATTTGTTGTGAGAGAAAGAGGGAGATGTTATGTTGGTGTTACATGAAGTATAGAACGTTGCATCAAGGGGGTCGGGGATTTTGGAAGTGAGCACATGTGTGTAGGTTTCATGTTTTAGGTACGTTGAAATAAATAACAATTTTGAAGATATAACAGTCACCTTGTCACACCATGCAGTAAAGCGACGATGCAGTACCTTCGTGGGCAGTTTCCAGGCAGCGTGATAAGTTTAGGCGGTGATTTGCCTTGGCCTCCACGCTTTCCAGATCTCACCGTGTGTGATTTTTTCCTGTGGGGGACGGGGGTTATCTCAAACACAAAACGTTGAGCGTGCATGCCTCATGATCAACAGCTGAACAATCTGAGACCGCTTCGCGAAGCGATTATTGCCGAATGCCGCAACATCGACGTGCAAATAATCCAACGTTTGTTGGATAGTGTGGTCAAACGTGCAAGACTTTGCATACGTTATGCTGGAGGACATAACTTTTTAGATGAATAGTTATTTAATTTTCGATAATAAACGTGTTCTTTACTGCTACCATGGATAATAAAATGCATGGATAGGAAACTAGCTGACGTGACCTAATGTTTTCAATGGGATGATGGCGTTGAAACCTAGTTGCAAACCAAATTCTCAAAAATGGCATGTTTAGCAATAATACATCTAAACATTTTAGTCAAAGAGCAAATAAATATAACTAGGCCATTCTACGATGAAATCTCTAAGTATTTCCAGTCAATTTAGCAAATATTTCAAGCACTAAACAGTGAAAAATGCATCGCACCTGGTATACATAGTTTCAAAAGACCATGCATTTCCCTGTAATCGATTGTTGATGACGATTAATATATTACGATGTAATGAACCAATAGGAGCAGCTCTAATGTAACTTAAATTAAGCGAGACTTTTTATTAATTATAGGAAAAAGAGAAGAGACCTAGTATTGACGTGCTGCTGAACAATCTTAATGAAATTGGTACTATCGAAGGATGGATTTGTTCCGATGTGCTAGGGCCGTAGGAATTATAGTCTAGGACCTGCGCAGGAGTTTGTATATGCGTTTTATTTAGCACAGGCAATCTCAACTGTTTTAGAGTAAAATGACCATGGCGGTCAACATTGGCATATGTGCCAAAATCTGAATCTGGACTAAAGTCCTGAAAATGACCCCGCCCTGAAACGGCAGTGCCGACATGCAAAAGCGACAGCCTTTATGAAGTGCTTATAGTGTTTAGAAGGGTTGCTTTTAGGGGTGGTTATTGCAAGGAAAAATTTGTCTATGTATAATATTTTACAAGAAAATGACCATGCACCACCCCAAGTCAACTACATGCTAATCATGCACGAAATAATATACCTGGCAGAGATTAAAATTTCTTTACCCTAAAATAGTTGAGATTTCCTGTGCTATATAGTGTGTATCAAAAAAAGTTAACCGAACTTCAGCGCGCTATTGTATCTGAATTACTCCGCGTATGAACAAGATTTTTTAATATTCGGATAGATCAGGCGTTTAGCTGTTGAATGATATTATGCAGAGGGTGAAATTATGCGATTCTGACTAACATTTCTATTGGACTCGTACGTACTTGCTTATTTTTCCCCCACTTAGCATGAACAACATGTCATTCAATAGCTAAAAGCCGTATCTTTCCGAATATGAAACCATTTTGTTCATACGCGGAGTAATTCACGTGGAATAGCGCGCTGAAGTTCGATTACCCTTTTATTTAAACACACTGTATATATAAACTCCTATACCGGTCCTGGACTATAAAAGCTATAATATATGCAGGGTGTATAAAAAAAAGTGCACAGATTTGAAATTTGCTCTTAAATTCGCAAAACAGCTATTAATATCCAGTTGTTTATGTATGTAGCTTCTTTGGGTACTTATAATGTAGAAAAATGGAAAAAATTTCTCGAACTCAAAGTTTGTGAACCAGGGGGGGGGGGGGGGGGTCTTTTCCAACAAACTAAAAATGGCTTCCGCACGAAATTTAAAAGCTTTAATCATATTTTAAGTTAACAGATGGAAAGTTTGTTGAGTGTTTAATTACTGTACACAATTTCAGACAATTTGCTTCAGTTTACGCCGCTTTTGTCTAATTAGCATATGTCAGCAATATGCAAATTAGGTAAATGCATTAATTAAGCATGCGAAAGGCTAATTTTTTAGAGAAAAATGAATAGTTAAAGGGGCTTAAACTAAAGCAAATTGCCTGAAATTTTGTACAGTAATTAAAAACCCAACAATTGTTTGAGTTCGAGAAAATTTTTCCATTTTTTTACATTGTAAGTACCCAAAGAAGCTATATACATCAAAAACTGGATACTAATAGCTGTTTTGCGAATTTAAGAGCAATTTCAAATCTGTGCACTTTTTTTATACACCCTGTATGTATGTATATATATGTATATGTATATGTATATATATATATATATATATATATATATATATATATATATATATATATATATATATATATATATATATATATATATATATATATATATATATATATATATATATATATATATATATGTATATACATATATATATATATATATATATATATATATATATATATATATATATATATATATATATATATATATATATATATATATATATATATATATGTATATATATTGTGTATGTGTGTTGCTGCGGTAGCTGTGAAATACAGCCAATTCAAAAAAGGTTGTCCTTAGCAAACCTTAAAGTCTAAACCTTAAAACTTGTGTTCTAAGCGCGCAAAGCTAAATGGGAGCACAAGTTTTAAGTAAGGTTGAATATTGTAGCTTTTTGTGAATGGATTATTTACCACGTTTTCTAAAGTGATTAAATGATGCTCCCTTATGCTTTGCACGCTTAGAGTTTAAGGTTTATGGTTTGGAAAAGACAACCTTTTTTGAATTAGCTATTTTTGAGCTATGGTTTTGAGCTATATATATATATATATATATATATATATATATATATATATATATATATATATATATATATATATATATATATATATATATATATATATAT
>CACRXK020013274.1:0-14208 GCA_902702795.2 Paramuricea clavata
TAGAGATGATCCTGTAATTCAAGAAGATTATTATTGCCGCTTGAACAACCTTTCGTTTACAGTTAACTATGATCTATCTCTAGAAAATTCTGACGTTTTTTGCTGAATCGTGCACCGTGACTAATTTCAATGCATCGAAATCATCCCACCTCATATCTCGGGGGGGGGGGGGGGGGGGGGGTGAGGCACCAATTTCCTTGCGATAGGAACTTCTAGTTTTGTTTCCAACTATAATCAGCCACCTCCCATGAAACCTCCAAACCGAAATATAGCCAGTTGGTCTAACAAACTTGCCACTCAACCATAAAATGTCATAATTCAATACAAATACAGGAGTACTGCACATGCCGCTTATTAAACCTAACTAGTCACTCAAGAACGTAAACAACTGTTTTCGTACTGTTTTGTTGCATGGTGCTGTGTTCTGACGCTCAGTCGGCTCTGATATTTTGACGGTCCAAATCAGTGGTAAAGATATCAAATCATTTACATGCGATTTTGTTTCCTTCAGCATTCAAATATTCTTCATTTTTCAATAAATTATGATGTGTGCTTGTTCTTGAAATACCAGATTTGGCTTGATTTCTACGCATGCTTGGCGAGTTATAAGGCGAAAACTCCGAAAAAAGGCAGTTTTACAATAAAAATATATAGTCAGTGGTGCCTAAATTACTTTGAATTTGTACTCGAGTAAAAGTAGAAGTAATTAAACAATAAAACGACTTGAGTAAGAGTAAAAAGTAGTGGAAGCAAAACGTACTTAAGTAAAAAGTACAAAGTATCCTTAAAAAATACTTGAAGTACAAAGTAAAAGTAAAAGTACTATTGTCTGTAGCGTGTAGAGGGGGAGGGGGACTTCTCCAATGGATTGACATACAAAAGACACAAAACAGCACACGCATAATATGCGTGCACCGAATATATACAACATTTCACGGCATGGTCTACTTTCCAGACCCCGTTGAAAGTAAGTCACAAACGAGAGATCCCAGACGCATGTAGAGGTCGTATTACCCATCACGAAACTAAAATAAATCTGATATAAATCACGTAAAATAAAATAAACAAAAATTAGAAAGTAACGAAATACTTCGCCACAAAATGAAAATAAGGAAGTAAAACGTTACTTCTTAAAATGACTTCGTTCCAAGTAAAAGTACTTCAGAAAAAGTTTACTTTGTTACATGCTCACTTCTCAAAAATAGTACTCAAGTACAGTAACGAAGTAAGTATTCACTCCTCAACTAGGGCCATTCAACATGGCGGCCTGTCACAAAACATGACGTACGTCCGGCTTCAATTTTTATTGGCGCTATCTTTTACGATGCCCTATCACTGATATATACTAAGACTGGATAGTGCATCGTAATAGAAGGCCTGCCTCGTACCCAAGCGTCTCTTTGTAAAAATTTGTGATGCGCATATGACGAGTTTACATGAAGTATTGTAGTGGGGAGAGATGCTAGATGGGCGAAGGGACTGATGTGAAGAGTGCACTTCACCCAGCACGCATCCTTCCCAACGGCCCCTTCGCGCTTCGCCTGCCTACCTGAATACTTCATGTATTATAATTATTTAAAGCGCCTGGGTACGGGGCAGATAGAAGGCCCTAATAAAAATGAAGCCAAAAGTACGTTTGTTTTGAGACCGGCCGCCATGTTGAATGGCCCCACTTGAGGAGTGAAAGACTATAGATTTCTATTGTAAAACTGACATTTTTCGCAGAAATTTCGCCTTATACTCCCTAAGTATGCGAAGAAATCAAGTCAAATCTGGCATTTCAAGAACAAGCACACATCATAGAAGAATGAAGAACATTTGAATGTTGAAAGAAACTAAATCCCAGGTAAATAATTTGATATTTTCACCCACTGGTTTTGACCGTCGAAAGATCAGAGCCGACCGAACGTCAGAACACAGCACTATACTCTGCAGATTACAAAGTAATTATGATTTTTCTGTATAAAATAGTCACTTACTACAGTACTAAAACAATTACTTACGTTTTTGAGTGACTATAGGTAGGTTTAATAAGCGGCATAACGCGATAGTGTGCAGTGTATTTGTAGGCCTAATTGACATTTTATGCAGATTATGCTTGGGCTGGCAAATTTGTTTTAAATAATAGATCAAATGGCCAGGGTGCATTTCATGTAAACTACGCCGGAGATACGCCAACATATACGATAGTTCACACCAATACATTGGAGATTTTAACTTTGGGGACCAAATTCCATGTTAAAATGGCTAATCTGGCATATTTTATACACTGTTAACATCATATTCTTGAAGTTATACTCAGTGAATATACATACTGTATGACAACCAATTCAGGCACAAACTTACTGTAGTTACACTTATCACTTCTTTTTGAGTGATCTCACGCAATACACCAACAATGTTGTAACCTCACGCCGGATATATCTGGCGTGGAGTGAATGGAATGAACTCTGGCTAATGTATTTCGGTTTGGAGGTTTAATGCAGTGTGGCTAAGTTCTAGAATGAAACCAAATAAACAGAAAGCCATGTCATTGATATTATTTGATGTAGTGTACTGTATATTTGTTTCACTGAATTGGAAATGAAATGTGTACAATGTACATAGTGTGGACAAAGTAGTTGGTTTGAAAATAGTCACTATAATTTTTGTATATTGTATTTCAGTTGTACTGAAGACTGTACAAATTCAACACAAGATTGTAAATGCTATGAAGCTTTGCCCATCAGTCATCAAGAGTACAACAGTTAATATGCACCTGTAGTCGTTGTAGTAGTTTATATATATTACATTAAAGATTTTTATCAACTCGTGTTGTTGTCAATACCATCTGCATTTTTATTCTGTATTTCTACCATTTAAATAATGGAGAAACATTGTAGATTCAGAGTGTTGTGGATTTGTAGCTGTTCAAAATGAAGAAAATAAATCCTTTTAATGCACATGTCTCAACTCCCTGATTGGCCCAGGAGCCTTGTTCTCGTGAATCTTTAGTAGCTAACATATATAGCCTTTTGTCTTGTTTCATAAGATGGAATACTTCCAGGCCAAGGAAGCATTTGTGATAAAATTGTCAAACAGGTGCATTGGGAGATGAGATCTATTATGATAAAAGGGGCAATAGTGAAGGGAGTAAGTGTTGAGGAATCACTGAACAAATGTAAATTTGCATCAGCATTTCATTAGTATATGCAGTCGTAGTCAAGACGTTAGAGAGTTTAAGTTCGACTTCCGATACCAATACCGATACTATAACAACATGTCACGCGCATGCTCTCTGCTTGCAAGAAGCATGAGGACAAGTGTATTGGAAGTCACCACTACCGAAGTCGGCCTTGTATTGAAACTCGTGGGAATTGTAAGATAAACTCATATAAATCGGATATTTCATAATTTTTACGATAAACATGTAAACTATTTGTTTATTAGCAACGTCTGAGTCATGTTTCAGTCGGAATTTTAGCTCAGCTGCCGTTTAGTATACCGCACATTTTCGGTGACGATTAATGTGTTCTATATACTTTATCTGTCGTGATAACTTAACGCTTTAAAATTCCCTGTACCAAAATGAGAACGGAAGTGAAAACATCGGTATCGGTATTGGTATTGGAAGTCGAACTTAAACTCTCTAATAAGCAACTAAGGTAGCAATTAAATTTTGCAGCTTTAATTTGACCAGTATTAGTATTCACAAGTTTATTGCTCAAAGACAAAGCATCTCCGAATACAAGATCTTTGAATACAACTAAGCTGCCAACTATTACTATATAGGAGCATCGACTACAAAAACAGTCCACAAGGAAATCCTCTGCCATGAGTGCTGCAATGTTCTTGGCTGTTGCATTCTGTCTTCCCAACTCCTGCAATTAAAATATCAGGGTAATCTAATGTGCCTTCATTATTCACAGAACTTGATGACCACATGGGGTCATCCATTTAGTTCAAATGTCTCAAACGCAAGGGAGTCAAACTTTTTTCAGTTATCGTCGGCCAATGACTGCCACACACAGATTAATAAAAGTTTTATATAGCTCAAACATGAAATTATCCCATCACATTAGTACTAAACAAACACTGCATGAACCACGATTTAAGTTTTGACAGCCGTGACAAAGGTCGTATTAAAGCAAGTTTATACATGCCCTTAGCATTATAAAGTTAAGTTAATGAAACAAGCGTTCGGACAAAAGTAAAGTTGTGCAAAGTCCCCTGGAGCACAAAGGTCTGGTACAAAGGTCAATCTGTGAACCATGTGATCATGCACGTGCGAGTTAACAACAAACCATTGTAAAAATCTCTTCCCATGTGTGCGGGAAATTAGACCAATCAGGTTTCACCATTTCATCTGCATAGTTTCCTGCTTGGATCAGTAAGCCTCATTGTGTCACTTGCAAGCAAAAGCGTAAGATCTCCGCGGCAAAAATATTGAAATTATATCGAAATAATATTGAAATTATATCGCAAATTTGGCCATACTTCTCCGAGGATATGCCTCCCGTTCGACGCCAAAACGCTGCTACACAACAACGCGCAGGGAATGTAAATCAGCCATCGGTGAATGACCTTCGACAACAATGCCTAGACAAAGGTTTGTCTGACCACGGCCGCCGAAATACGTTGGTCGCGAGACTGCAACAACATGCTTCAACGTCTTCGTCGAACAGTAACGCCACGGAAGTCGAGACACGAGTCGAACAAACAGCTCTCGAGACGACATCTGTGCCACGCGAAAACCCGAGCAAAAGCTCTCTTTTAAACGACGCTCAGTTGGCCCAAATCCAATCGATCATCGCGAGGATAGTCCAACAATCGGTTAACGACATCGCTACAAACGCCGCTCGAGCTGCCGTACAAGCCATGGCAAGTGCACCTTTGCCAATTCCCACGAGTGAGCCACAACACAGCGCCAACCCTTCGACTTCGTTAGACAACGCCACGGCAATTTTCTAAATCGAGCCTGAAGTGCCGCATTCCTCTCTACGGAGTCTTCCTGCTACAAGCCGTCTGCCATATGGACAATCTTTTCACGACATACCGGCATCATATGTGAAGAAGTCCAGTCGGGTGAGTTTTTCGAACTATCTAAACTTTTGCCAAAGAATTTATTTAATACGGCAGACGAACAGCCTGTTATGTTAACGCTCGAAAATTCTGTCATCAAAGTTAAGCCGTCCACTCAGTCTACCACTAGCATTTTACGCACGAATTTCCTAACCGAGCACAGGAGTTCTTGCAGTATATGAGTATCATTCGCCATGCTGCTCAGTGTCACAAAGGGGTGGGTTGGTGTATATATGATATCAAGTTTCGTCGGAAGGCTGCCCTTAACCAATCCCTCACCTGGTCTGAAATAGACCAGCAACTATGGCTGATGATCTTTACGGTACACCCAGCTAACCTTAAAGAGGAATATCCTCTTTTCAATAATGGACCCCAACAATATGCCACCCCGGGGGCCGAACAAGGGGGCTTCTGCCGGGACTTCAATAGGACTGGAGCGTGTAGACGAAGCCAATGTAAATACCGCCATGTGTGTAACCGCTGTTACGGGGAACATCCCGGAAGTGCCTGTTCAGGTGATGAAAGAGCCCGAGTGCACACAACAAAAGAAAAGGTTCACTCAACCAGCAGCCATCGCCAGTCCAACCAAGTCAAACGCTCATAGTAATAATGTAGTTAAACCACTAACACCTATTTTTGTATCTAAATTAGAAGATTTTTTAGCAGAACATCCCGATCCAACGCTTGTTTCACAATTATGCACGAATTTAAGAGAGGGGGCCCATATAGGTTTTGAAGGGCAGAGGACCCCCAGATTTTCAAAAAATTTGCCTACTGCCCTTACCCAACCGAATATTGTAACGGCTAATTTGGCACATGAAATTTCTCTTGGCCGTGTGGCTGGTCCGTTCGAGACTCCACCATTTCCTAATTTCCAAGTTTCACCAATCGGTTTAGTACCCAAAAAGAATTCAGCAAAATTTCGAACAATTTTTCATCTTTCTTTTCCAAAGTCTGGTTCAACCAGTATCAACGCATCAATTTCAAGGGAAGATTTCAGTCTCCAGTATGTCACAATTGACAATGCAATCGAAGGTATTAAGCATTTCGGCCACGGCTGTTTTTTAGCTAAAACTGGCATTGAATCTGCCTTTCGACTCATTCCTGTCCATCCAGACGACTACGAGCTTCTCGGCATGTACTGGGACGGGAAATATTATCATGACAAAGTTTTACCTTTCGGCCTCCGAAGTGCTCCATATCTTTTCAACCAACTTTCAGATGCTATTGAGTGGATATTAAAAAATAAGTGCCTGATTTCATTTGTATGTCATATTTTGGATGATTTTCTTATTATGGAGCCACCAACCCAGGTGTCCCCACAGGATCGCACTTGCCAACAAAGTTTAACTGCCACGATGCTTACATTTAAGCGTGTGTCTCTAAAAACCGCCCACTGACTTGGGGCTCGAAAAATAAATTCATTCGAAACTTTTACCGTGAACTACATTTACTTTAACAACAAACAACTGCTGTTTGGAATTTTGAAAATATATTTAGTTTCAAAGTTTTAGCGATTTTTTGGTCTCGCACCGTCGCAGGACAAATTCGCCGGCTAATTAAACGAAAAAATGGGCTGAATTTAAATAAACATAATTTCAAACGCTTTTGTTCAAAATTTCTGATATTCACACCCAGCACCGGAACACTATCGTAATTTCATCTAAACTAACTTAGGTTTTCAGTTACAGAGTATTTGTGACAATATTTAGCGACAAAGTGCGCCATGTCAAAATACGGCTTTCAAATCCTACTATTTTCTACGCTGAATTTCTTAAAAGTGGGACCTAATTACATACAGTGACTAGTATAGTTGGAAAAAGGACACTTTGAAGTACTAAAAACCGTAATAAAACTCGTCTGCAAACGCGATTTGAACAATTGAGAGCGTTTGAAATTTGATACCGTTTATGGCCTTTTGCTTACATCAGAATGCTGCTGAGTCGGACGTCTGAGTTCGTGTCACTGCTAAAAATGCGCTGTAGTTCTGCCAAATAACATTTTCTCATTGCCTTTCTCTCAAAACAAATGGATAATGTCATAGTACTAAATTAGATTTCGTTGTTTAGCTTACAAGATATTTAAATAGATGATATTAAACATAAAATTGAATCACGGTAAACACTTGCAATGTCGCCCGGGGAAAACCCAACAAAAACACTTGCAAAAAATGTCGCCCGAGGAAAACCCAACAAAAGCTTTTGTTTTGTATTAAACTATTACCTTTCCGGTAATTACGTCACAACTGCATGGAAGTGAGGCTGAGGGGCCAAAGCGTATGCAAATACGCGTTTGCTTTGGCCCCTCAGCCTCACTTCCACGCAAATTAACAATGCGATTATATTTTCCTTTGCAGCGACGTGCAGGCGCAGTGTGAGAAGGATGTTGGCATGTTAGACGAGGTCTCTAGTATCAGCCCACATTGTACCGGTGGTTTGGGCATACTGTCATAGAGCGTATTTCTTCCCTTGATATTTCATGTAAAAATCCCGCTCTTCTCAAAATAATCTCACGCTTGCTGAAACCAGATCTCGACAAACGGCAACTTGAAACATGGTTATGAATGTTCTCATGACAATCTTCTAAGCGTCTAATACCCGATTCACCCCAACACCCTCCGCATACAGTTGAACCGATAGCATTAAAAGAACACAATTTTGCAGCAATATAATTCAAAGATAAACTTCGCAGAAAGGTTCCAGAACTAAACTTTATAATTTATAGACTTTTCGAACTAAGCAATAGTTTAGTATGCTGCAACGCGAACTCTAAATATAGCATGTGCCACATATAGAATTCGCGCTGCATGCGGGCTTTTCCCCGAGTAGCATATTAATTTGGTCAAGTTGTTTATTTTAACATGCCTATTTAATATCCTGCGACGGTGCGAGACCAAAAAATCGCTGAAACTTTGAAACTAAATATATTTTCAAAATTCCAAACAGCATTTGTTTGTTGTTAAAGTCAATGTAGTTCACGGTAAATGTTTCGAAGGAATTTATTTTTCGAGCCCCAAATCAGTGGGCGGTTTTTAGAGACACACGCTCTTAACATCCCAGTGGCACCAGGCAAAACACAAGGTCCAGCAACTGTATTAGAATTTATGGGTATTATCCTGGATAGTGTTCGAATGGAAGCTCGTCTTCCTGGTGACAAAATTGAACGTCTCCGTGTTGCCTTTGATATATTTCAAAAAAGGCGGTCATGTACCTTGAAAGAACTTCAATCACTTATAGGTTCCCTCAACTTCGCATGCAAGGTTATTCCACCGGGTCGCCCTTACTTACAGAGAATGATCGAACTGACAAGAAATGTAAAACAGCCCCACCACCACATAAAACTTAGTGCAGGCTTTTTTAAGGATTTTGAGATGTGGAAACAGTTCATTGTTAACTGGAACGGTGCTAGTTTTTTCTTGTCTTGCATGGGAAGACTCGGAATGCCTCGAGCTCCACACTGATGCATCGGGGGTTTGGGGCTATGGGGGATTCTTCAGGGGGAAATGGTTTCAAGGTAAATGGGAACGGGAAACCCATCAGCAATTAGGACAGCCGGAAATTAGCATAGCCTGGCAAGAATTGTTTGCCATAGTGGTTGCATGTCACATATGGGGGGAATCTCTCCAAAACAAACGCATAATCCTGAACTGTGACAATGAATCAGTTGTTAACATTGTTAATTCCAAGCGATCACTTATTCCCAGGGCATTGGATCTCCTCCGTCACCTCACACTGCTGACATTAAAATATAATATATACATTAGGGCAAAGTACATACCAGGAAAATATAATGAAATTGCCGATTCCCTTTCTCGTTTCCAGTTTCAAAGGTTTCGGCTCCTAGCACCTCAAGCAGATGCCATCCCTCAAAAAATTCCAGTCCTTCTGTTGAAAATCTAAAGGCCGACATTGAACATTATATTGATTTGTCTATGGCTGCCTCGACCAAACAGACTTACAGTGCTGGGGAAAAGCGATTTATCTCTTTTGTCAACTTATATCGGCCCCAAGAAGGAAAACATCTCTTACCAGCAAGTGAAGAAACACTCATGAAATTTGCAGCCTATTTAGCCAAAAGCATCAAACATTCATTAATTAAAAACTATCTCGCAGCGGTTCGTCATTTCCATATAAGAAATGGTTTTTCATTAGATTGTCAACAGATGTTGCGCCTCCAATTGGTTCTCCGCGGTATAAAACGGTCACAAGGAGATAAAGTACGAGTGCGTCTGCCAATAACAATCCACCACTTAAAACTTTTCCATATGATGTTAGCATTACCTGTCACAACAAATTTCGACTCAATTATGTCTTGGGCTGCCATAACATTAGCGTTCTTTGGCTTCCTGAGGCTTGGAGAGTTAACATGTAACTCGAAATTCAATGGTGATACTCACCTCATGCCAGAAGACGTTGTCTTCTCCAACGAAGTCCAACCAACTGCTGCTATGTTCATACGAATAAAAGAATCCAAAACTGACCCCTTCCGGGTAGGGCACACAATAACCATTGGAGGAACAAACACACCTCTTTGTCCAGTGTTGGCCATGAAACAATATCTAGCCATAAGACCACAAAAATCAGGTCCTTTGTTTGTAAATGCTGTGGGTAAACCACTTACAAAACAGGCACTAACACTAGAAACACGGAAACTGCTTGCTCAAGCTGGGTTCAATGCCTCAAACTTTGCGGGTCATAGTTACAGAATTGGTGCTGCAACAACAGCAGCTGCAGCGAAATTACCTTCCTGGCTTATTAAAACATTGGGCCGCTGGTCTTCTGACTGTTATGAACGATATATACAAACTCCTTCATCAACACTATTGAGCGTTGCAGCCACACTAGCCAATATTTGAGAACTATTTTACTAAAAAATTCTGATCCAACTTTCAGGGGGAGGGCATATCGTCTATGGGGAATGCGCTTGCTGCACATTTGTGGGGATGGAGTGCTCCCAAAAGGTCACCCTCAACCCCATAGACTCACACAAATCAATGTATTATACAGTTTATTTTAAAGTAAACAATGACCATCACGGGGATCTACTACCCCTTGGACATTAAAGTAAACGATGACCATCACGGGGATCTACTACCCCTTGGACATTAAAGTAAACAATGACCATCACGGGAATCTACTACCCCTTGGACATTCAGGATGCCCATCTCGGGGATCTACTACCCCTTGGACATTCAGGATGCCCATCTCGGGGATCTACTACCCCTTGGGTAAAGTCCAACATGGGGGAACCACGACCCCCTGAGGACATATAATTATATCATAATCATAATGCTGTAATAGTGAGTCTGTGGGGTGACACCATGGCCACAGTTTAAAGTATAATCGGAGCATTTCTCCCCAGCAACCCTTCTCCCACAACATTCTGTGTGTGTGTCTTAATTGGTTTTTAATGATCTCTGAATATTCGCTTAACGAATTGGTGCATCAATATAAAACCACGACACGCTTATGATTTTTCTTTGTGTTTTGCTCCTGAATTATTAATGAGTTTTTTAAATCTCATAAAGCTCCTGCCCGTGTTTCAAATAGTACATAACAATGAATACTATTGCACACTATAGTTGTTAATGTTTCCAGATCGTACTATGGTCATCCCACTACTACAATATTTCATTAATTTGGGAAACACTTCATATTCCTGATGCAAGTTTCACATATCGTTTCACATGTGAATTTTTTGGTTGAACTGGAACAGTTGAAATGTTAAATTGCTCATTTCGTATAACAAATTCAGAATCCTTAGACATCCAATTTGAGTTTCACATAATTATTCTTTCAGATGTGAAGGTAAGGCTTCATATGTGAAAATTAATTTTACATCGGAACAATTAAAATTGAAAATTTATTCACCTACGTAAAACTTACGTGAAATTTCCGCAAGGGACTCTTCCACATGGACCATAAAGGGATCCGCCAACGCCTGAGTAACATAAGGTCTATCATCAATGTTATAACTGATCAACCATGAACTGAATTTCCGAACTTGAAGATCGTGAAGCATGTGCAAGTTAACAGGATTTCCTTTCGAAATGTTTGTCATTCGTTCAAGCACAGGACCAAAAGGATGTTCACCTTTGGTCGAAATAAAGAAAGGGATCATACCTGCGACCTGAACATCAGATTTCTTTTTAAAACGTCCTTTCTCTTCTTTATTTATTACTTCAATTACTTCGGCGGGCATCCAGCCGTGGCTTCCCTTCGCAGCTGTAAAAACTGTGGTCTCTTCTTCATTCAAAATACGACTTATTCCGAAGTCTGCCAATCTCATGTGATCTTCCATATCGACCAAGACATTTGTTGGTTTGAGATCTCTGTGCAAAATGTTTCGACTGTGAAGAAATTCAAGTCCGCTTAAGATTTCGTTGATCATTCTTGGACCATGATTTTGAAGATATTCCAAACTTTGAGTACAAACGTGCTCCTTCAATGTTTCTTCGCAGAGATCTAAAACTATATACAGAAAGGTAGCGTCTTTTAAAACTGTTCGATAGCTTACAATAAATGGTGACTTGCTTGCATCAATTCGCTTCAGAATTTCTAACTCGTTTTGAGCTATATCGTCAGGCTCCTGTTTCAACATCCTCTTTACAGCCACTTCAGCACCATCTTCCATGATACCAACATAAACAGATGTACCCAATGAACCTTTCCCAAGCATCAAAGACTTCTGCGGTGAAAAGTACTTCAACGGTGGTTCAACCTACGGTAGAGAAAAGCACTTTTTGTCATTTTGACTGACTAATAAGGTGGTGCTAAATGGTTTATAGAGAGGTTTTGAATTCCGAACTATTCCCATTCTTAAATGAAAAGTTACAGAATTACCTTACCACCTCAAGTACTTATTCGGCTGTCCCTTTAAATATATATCCATATAGTATTTAATATAATTTACATTTGTCCTTATATAATTTGTAAAACTGTGTTACCAGATGTAATTCAACGTATGTTGCAATATCTGTATTTTATTATTAATAATAATAATAATAATAATAATTTATTTTTTTTAATAATAATAATAATAATAATAATAATTATAATTATAATACAACTTTATTCATCATTTCAAAATATACAATAATGCTTTTGTTATCAATGACTATATTAAATAATCTGTTCTTTAGGTATAATTAAAAAAGTATCTAAATGTTTGTTGATATGTACAGTTAAATTTTAAAAACAAACTCTGGAACACATACCGCTACATAATTAAAATATTTACCGCTAAATAGCTAAATAACTAAACTAACATATTCCGCTAAATAACTAAACAACTAAACTTTGTATAATAATAATAATAATAATAATAATAATAATAATAATAATAATCGGCGCTCCTGCTATATTTTTAAAAGCTTTCTTGTTTAACTGCACTTTCGATAGTTTTGAGCTTTTACAAATTCAGTATGAAGATGAAAGGCTTCTACGTGGCAAATATTATGTTGTTCTGGTTGATTATGGGGCAACTCTGGACTATTAAAGCGACAATCTGTGAATATTGTGGCAAAGATTTTAAATCTTTGGGGAGACACATTTGGCGATGCAAATCTCGCGTTGGTCATCCGTCTCATGCTGGAAATGAAAGGCAAAGTAATAACGAACGTTCGTCGAATACAGAAAGGACTGACCACCAAGTCAATATCAATGCTGACGGTGAGCTGGTGGGTGAGTGTGCTAAGTTTAGATGCTATTGTGGCCGTATGTTTTTAAGCTATCGCTCGTTGACTTTGCATCGTCGATCATGCTATATAGGGAATAGTAGCGGCAACCTTTCGGACTTATTTGTTGAAGTGAACAACCCTAATTTGAACGTAGCGGGCGAAGTTTTGTCCGAAATGCCTAGTGCTATTTTTCCAAGTCAAAAACCATCGCTGTTAGTGGGAGTTAAACTCCGACGGTCGAAATCTGAATGGGACAGGGCAAACGAATATTTTCGTATGCAGATAGACACTTCTAGGGAACTAAGAAATTTGAATATGGAAATTGTCATTTGAATGGAACTATGTGGGCGTATTTTAGTGCCAATTATGGCCAAGTTAAAGCTAGGAACGATTTCAATCACTATAAAAATATGTCAAAATCAAAGTTAAAGAAATGCCTCAGAAACCTTAAACTCCAAAACGGCAAACTGGAAGAAATAAAATATGTCAGTAGATTGTTGCGGAAGAAATTGCGCTCACATGTTCAGCGTAATTATGAAGAAGAATTAAGTAAAGATTTTTGGAAATTTTGTAAAAAAGAGTTTGAAGAATCAGAGACACAAGAACCAAATTTTGACGAATCGTCCTGCTATGATTATTTTAGAAATATTTTCTTCGAAAAGCATAAAAACCGAACATTCAACCTTCCCTCTTGGCTTAAACCATTTCCAGTGCCATCGAGCAATTTCGACCTGGAATGTCCAACTTACCAAGAAATAACGAAAATAATTCGGAAAATGAAAAGTAGTGGTTCTCCTTGCCCTATTGACCAAATAAGTATTATTCCTTTTAAACGGTGCCCCATCCTGAGAACACAGCTTTGGAGACTCCTCTCGAAATGCTGGACCGAAAAATATATTCCGACTATCTGGAAACGTGCTGTTGCGGTACTCATTTACAAAAAGGATTCACCTGACAATCCTGCTAATTTTCGCCCAATTGTTTTAGAGCCAGTCATGTTGAAAGTTTTCACCTCTGCGATAAGGAACAAACTTTTCAAATTCGTGCGCGATAATAAATATATCGAAACAAACATTCAAAAGGGTTTCTGGCCAGGCTTGTCTGGTACAGTTGAACATACCGAACTGTTAAACTATTTATTAAACCACGCCCGCAACAAGCAGCGGTCTATCATTGTCACTCTAATCGATCTCAAAAACGCATTTGGAGAAGTGCACCATAACCTGATAAAATCTATTTTAAAAAGTTACCACATTCCTGACGAAATCACTGGTATGATAGAAAACCTTTACACTGATTATGGTATCTCAATCTTGACGAAGAATTTTATAACCATACCGATATCTGTAGAACGGGGCGTACTGCAGGGAGACTGTTTGTCCCCCTTGCTTTTCAATTTATGCGTGAATTCACTCATTAACACGATAAATGATGAAAGGATACAGTGCCTTGGTTATGTTAATGATATA
>CACRXK020013275.1:2870-14208 GCA_902702795.2 Paramuricea clavata
GGGGGGGGGGGGCTGGGAGACTGCAGGGTCCAGGAAATGGCATTTCAGAGACTCTAAATTTAAAAATTTCCTCGGACCTTCGGCCCTCGCTTTCAGCCCCCCCCCAATAAAAAAGAGCTTTCTACGGCCTTGCAGTCTAAATAATGGGAGGACCAGTATAATTCCAAAAATGGTTGTTCTTTATTTCTTTACTCCGACTCCTATGATGAACATGTACATAAAAAACTAGGTTAAACTAGGTTACCACGATTAAATCACGGCCGTAGAAAGTAAAATAGGTGAATGGGACACAATCAAAGGCGAGGATATAAGAGCGAGAGATTGAAATTGAGTAGGAATAGCGTACAGGGGTATGCGTTTTGACCTAACAGTTCTCTTCAGCAGGGTTTTTTAAGAGGGGGGTAGATATAATTTGAAGAAGAGAAGGAAGGAGAGTTTATAGGAGTTCGGAAAACTTGTGACTGTAGGTGATTGCATCCAAATATGGTGTTGTGGTGTAGGAGCTTATAAGACAGGGATAGGGGAGTTTGGCAATTAGTGATACATAAGGGATAACAATAATGATAATAACACCGTGCAGGGTTTGTTTGAAATATATGAATATACAATAATAACAGAGATTAGTAAATGAATGATACGATATGACCAATAGATAGCTATAGCTAGTTCTGGTGTGGATTTTGCTACGTAGAGGATCCAAGTTCACATTATTTTCCGAACTCCTAAACTCTCCTTTCTTCTCCTCTGCAAATTCTATATACCCCCTTTAAAAAACCCTGCTGAAGAAGACTGTTAGGTCGAAACGCGTGTAGGGTTGCCTTTCCTATGCTCAATTTCGATCTCTCACTCTTATATCCTCACTTTTTAAGGAGTCCCATAAAAATTTCACCTACTTTAGTTTCTATATATAATCGTAGTTTCCCTAGTTTTTTTACGTACATGTTCATCATAGGAGTCGGAGTAAAGAAATGAAAAAACAACCATTTTTTGAATACTGGTCCTCTCATTATTTAGGCTACACGATGTCTTACACCAGTACTTGTCCAATTACCTATTATATACCAAAAAATGTAAAAACAAAAAACTAAAAATGTATATACATGCATAAAAAAAAATATCGTGCAAGTCCTCTGACTGACAAAAAAAAATCGAACAGTGTCAGGAGGCGGAAAAAAATATCGAGCAAACTGAAAATCTACCCACCCCCCCATCAAAAATCAAATGGTCCGTCCCTAACACAGATTGACACAGACATCAAAACAAGTTGTTTGGTCTAAATATTCTTTTATTAAAACTGTAAATAGTTTTATATTGTAGCTAGCAAACTCAAAACTACATTTGTTGTGACGTTGTCATTACAGTATTTACAAAACAAATTGTTTTTATTCTATTAATATTAAGCTATTCTGTTTATATGATGTAAGTTATAGACTTTATATAGTGTACAAATATATGATGTGTGTGTTTCATAGACTTACTTATGGAAGGAAAAGCGAATACCATCTTTTAAATCCCCACGTCTGCCTTGCACTAATACGATGAACACGATTCAGGCCGACATTCAAGCATTCTTTTCGATAAAACCCCCCAGATATTTTAATAGAATAGAAAGCCCTAGAATTTTCAGATGAAAATACTGTATTTTGGTCGAAATAACAATGAAAGAACAAAATAAACAGTAGTAGCTTTTGGAATAGTTATATATATATATATATATATATATATATATATATATATATATATATATATATATATATATATATATATATATATATATATATATATATATATCACATTACTTGAGAAAAAACTCGTAAAAGACTGAAGGAATAAACAGGAAGAAACTAAAGACGAAAAGCGCGCGAAACTGCAGGCCTGCCCAATCTTGTCCGCTTGAATTGTAATTTGTAAATTGTATTAGTTGTAACAAACATTCATCCAAAACCATCACACCAGTTAGTTCTTGCCGAAATAAAGTGATAGAACGGGATCGGAAGCTGTAGGACGACGCAAAATGCAAAAAACATGGTTTTTCCCTATGTTGTTCTATGATTTTTGCCCGGTTGAGCCGCCATCTTGGATTTTCAAAATATGTCACGCCGGTTGAGCCGAGTCAGCAATCTAGGTCTCCTATATCTATGGTTAAAACCTGGTTAACAACATACGTACTGTTTGAAATTTGAAAAATTTGATTAGAATATATTGAAAAACTAGCGTCTTCTTTGTGGACAAAAAACTTCCAGCGGCTTGTCTCAAGATTTTTACTGGGCCGCGAAGATTCCACGCGCGAATCGCGAGGATGATGCCTGATCTATATAAATATGTTTTCTAAACTGTATTAATTAACTGTAGGGAGCCACTTTAAAATACGCCTTTAAACTGTGATTTTTTCGCTTTTAAGTGGCCGAATACAGTCAGCATATAAAACAAAAATTTATATATGTCAAATAACTTTCTGACTGTCAGCTGCATTTCTATTAAAATATTGTCAATTCTGGTGTACATCATGCTTAGTATGAAGTCTTTAGAGCCTGTTGCAATTCATTTTCGGACTCTGACTATCGTTAGCCTAAGTTTTTTACACTTTTGGGGCGGATTTTTTAGTTCAAAAATTGTTTCACTCCTCGGTTTTGTATATAGTAATCGCATGGGGCCGAGTAAAATTAAGGTTTAATTTCACGCGTGTTTTCAAAGTTTCACAAATTCGCGACGAGGGCAATTTGTAAAACGTTGAAAACACAAGTGAAATTAAACCTTAATTTTACGAGGAACTATGCGTAAGTTAATTGTGAACTTGTCCAGTTCTTGAACCTCGTATGTCTCCATGTCTTCGCCTTTTCGCCGATGTTTCTTAATGCTGCCCTGCCTGCCAATTTCTTAAATACTCCAACCAATAAATTTGTACTTTTTCTAGTGTTCAAGTTTTTACTAAAAGTTTTTAATTCTTCAATTGCTATTTAAGGTGGCTCCCTACAGTTATTCTTGTTTAAGCAATGATTCCGTAAAACAGGCTTATTTGTGCAGAACGCGAATTCTTTTCGACTTAATTGGTGGCAATATTGGTCACCTAAGGAATATTTCGAACTAGATTTCGACGATGTCAATGTTCTCATGGCAACATGACGACAGCATAAAGCCTTCCAATTTAACCCATAAATGTGCCGCTATCTCAAAAACGATGTCGGTGACATATCTTTTCTATTTCATATATCAATAGGGAATGATGCTCTGCAACTGTGGTGAAAGTTTAAACAAATTCTGTAGTGTGTGATTTTTTTAAAAGCGAAAAATTTATTGCGAAATTTCCACACTACAGATTTTTTTAAAAATTGAAATTTATAAAATTTACCGCAAAATAAATTCGTGGTCAAAATTTGAAGATAGGTCACCGATGAAACTAATGAGTAAAATGCAAATAAAGTTAGAAAATAGCCTCGTGTAACTCGAGAAATTCCCTTATTGAAAAGCGTCGCTGACTAGTAAAATATTGTACGCGGGCGCAGAACGAGTTTTCATTCAGCAAAATCGAGTCGCAATATTGTTTTTACTGTTTTGTTTTGGTCAACTTTTCGATTTATTTGAGTGCTATGGACAGCCAAGGATTATTGTGAAGGATTAAATCGATGAAAACAAGGCTGAAGCTAATTGAATCCTGCCGTTTACTTAATCTATGAGCTGTAACAGCCTATTAACAGGTGGACGTGTTTTTTGTTTCATGTTTGGTTTTGTACTTTTTGCTAAAAATGAACAATTAGGCTATGAAACTGAAATATTTTTCTGTTTACATATAATCACTTTAATCTTGTAGAAACACGACTAAAAACGTGAACGTTTTCTTGAGAAGTAAACAACTTTTTAAACGTTTCTATGCAATTTTGCAAATGTTTTACAGTTGAGTCAGTTGACAGTGTATAAAAGAATTAAAAAATATTGTTTCGTAGCTATTTTTTGGTCTAGTGATATTCGTATCATATGTAGAATTGCTCGCAAAGTGATTTGGCACTCAAAACAAAGTATTATTCAACGCTTTTTTCCATTAGAAACCTTTCAGAAATAGCTTTATTTTCAAAAAAAAGCATGGTCAATTTTTAAAACAAGAAACTTCCCGTGCTTGCGTCTCAGCAAATCAGGTACAAGTAATTTTCCCGGCCTGAATTAAGAAAAAATGCCCTCCTCATTAGCCAATCGTATTTGAGTAATTTTGCCCTCTATATGATTAGACGCGAAAACCAGAGTTGCATTTCAGAGCGAGCCGGTTGAGAAAACAGTCAATCAGATTGCTTTATTTTCACCGCTAAAAATTAATTATACCATTGGCCATATATTGGTGTTTAAACGACTTTTCTCGTAGTTTATCGTAGCTTGTTTACGTATTTTGAAAATATTAAAAAGGCAGTTAAATCCGTTCAGCGGATGTGCAGTTTATTTCCATTTTGAAGACATGAAATATGATAGACGTAGTTGATATCTAACATCGTTCTGGTTTGCAATGCTTTTAAAGGAATATTGATTACAGTTTCAATTTAGAAGCTGTCGAAACAACGCGAAATTTACATCAGAGAACACGGCGCGGAAAAAACGTCTGCGCATGTGTCAACCCTATTGAAAGTTGCCTTGCGAACGTGGTGTCAAGTATTCCGAAGGTTGTCAAAGATTCAAAATAGAAGCGACAAGGAGTAACTTCGATGTTTTCCCTTTTCTGTAAAAATGCAAGCGGAATAATGAATGTGACAACCTAAAAACTAGAAATAATTTCGGTCTACATGTGCAAGAGTATAGTATTATGCAAGAAAATGAACCAAAGGTGACTGTCGATAAATTTATTGTATAAAACGTTCTTTAATTTAATTAACTGACCATACAAAGATATTTTTCGTAGGTTCATATGATCTACATTTTCTCACTAACTTTTTTTGCATAGCATGTATAAATTTTGTGTTGACTATATTTAAGGGTAATGATTTACTCTACTCTGATTTACTAAGCGCATGCAATTGCTTAACTATTTCATAGTTTTCTTAACTTTTGTGTCTTAAGTTCGGTATTCGACAATTTTTTAAGAAATGTTCACACGCCTTCCGGTCTAAAACGATAATTTTTAATTTAAATTCCGTTTCTTTTTAGATTTTAAATGTTAGAAAACTTTATATTAATATTTAAACTACCCGTCGAGTGTATTTTTTGGTTTGTTTCACTTGCCTTAAATAATTAAATCACCTTTTTTTGTTTACAACTTGACATTTAAATTCCTCGCCACCTTTTTTCTAGTACACGCACATGCACAGACGCTTTTCCGCGGTGTTACATCAGAATGCCCTGACATAGCATATGCGTAGAACAGACTTGACTTCATCTTTAAGCCAAAAACATAATCTGTACGCACAATAAAGCACTTGCAAATTGTCGCAATACTTACACCTGCCGTTGGTAATCCCATGAATCTTCGAACTATTTGCGCAGTATAAAGTTCTTCTGTGTGATCTGTAAGCTGGCCAAAGTCCCACACTAGTGGTCGCATACTCTCTGGTAAAGGGTGAACACGATAGACAAGTTGTCGAAGTGGAATTGACCCTGTGAAAAAAGCATAAAAGTATAATGATATTTAGCTGATGGTCGGGTAATTCCTTTTAAATTCGGAAGGTACTTGTTAGTACAGTTATAACCGAAAATGAAAATTTTGATGTTGCGCCACACATTGCAGTTCGGTTAAATCAATAAGAGTGAGCAATGTTTTCGCAACATATTTTGATAAAGACAAACAAACAGAAAGCAACACTAACTCAAAATAAGAAAACGTCGGATTAATAGGGATGCAACCACCTGAAAATACAAGGAGAACTTCGACATTTCGAGCGAACGCCCTTTGTCGGGAAGTTAGTGGCGAGGGTCGGGAAACTTACATGAGCTTTTATACTAGTGAATAGTGAATATAAATGCGATCACGTGACAAAATATAAACCAATCAGACGGATTTAGTCAAAACAAAACAAAAATAAAAAAATGTAAAGGCCCTGTCACACTATTGCGTATGAGAAAAACGAATGAGCGTATGGAAATGATATAATTTTCATGCTTGTAATGTTACTCTGAGTGTATATCTACACTGGGCAAGCTTGAAAAATATGCTTCATCTTTGAAATACTGGCCCAATGCTTGCCCGGTGTGGACATACACTCAAAGCTTGCCCGGTGTATATACTCTCAGAGTAACATCACAAGCATCATATTCACCTGAGTACACTACACCAATTGCACAGAAAAAATCATGATATATAATAATTTTCATTGTGCATATACTTATACCTTATTGAACCTGTGAGTACTGTACACCTAGCGTACCTCTAGCGTATATTCTGCGATGCCTAAAGCCGGTTTTCCACTATAGACAGAATATTGCGTGCGGAGCAGAATTTTTGTTTGTCTTTTCTAATTAGTTCCACCCGAGAAATCACAAGACAAAGAAAGATTCCGCTCCGCGCGCAAAATTCCGCCTAGTGGAAAACCGGCATAACATACTCCTGGCGTATACTAGCGTATGATTGATATTTTCCATACGCTGGCATACGGTAGTACGACACGCAATAGTGTGACAGGGCCATAAATAACATTATAATACAGACTATATTAATACAAATATACAGAAAACTACAAATTAATACAATAAATATACGAAACAAGTATGCAATAAGGTAATAATTTAAAGTTCTGTAAATGTCTGCTTTTGACAGGCAAAGACAAATAGAGTTAAAAATAGGAAAAAGTTCGTTAATTAATGCCGTACTATATATGCAGTGCTATAGGTTTGATATCATCAATCAAAATTTGATCTTAGAACTGCATTCAAAGAATGTCATCCAGCGTAAGAATGTAGCTACATATGATTCCTTGCTAAAGCAAATTGTATTTCCTGTTATAATACTGTATACCTTATACAGTATATAGAGGGATAATAAATTATTTTGACTTAAAAATGTCCTTATTAATTTCTAAGGTTAATCAATCAGGTGTGTTACAGCAGCACGCCTTAAGTTGTGTTACAGCAGCACACTTTAAGGCGTGTTACAACAACATGCACACCAAGGCGTGCTAACAAACACAGCTTTTCTCAAAACACACATAAAGGTGTGTTGTTTTTTGAACAAGCATAAAACACACCTTATTAAGGTGAGCTACTGTAACACACCTTAAGGTGTAAGTTTGGAAATCAGGCACATATCATGTTTTTTTGCGGATATCATTGCTTCCCGAAATAGGACAGTGGGCTCGAACGATCCATATCAGTTTGCGGTGAAAGGCCGCTCGACAACACAGGCGTTGGTCCTCGTTACCTCCGCGCCAGGAACCTGTTGTATAAAACTCTTAACTATTTATGTAGTTAAATAGTAGTTAACTCTAAAATACGCGATTTCTATTGGTTTACTTTCGCATTAACTGTAGTTAACTTAACAATGTGTTCGTATTCGTGATATGAGTTCTTCGTCCACGTACCTGAATGGTGGCATCCCTCAAGATAGGCTATCAAACGTGACCCTATTCTATTCGCCGTGATGGTGAATAGTCAAATTCGAGGGTGGAATCTGAGAGTTAAATTTGTACACGATTTGGCGACAATTAAAATAATCTAATGATGTTCACCAAGCGTACTGTAACTCCGAATGATATAATCAGTTATATGCATGCTGGTGCTAGAGGTATGCGTTTAAATAAAAAATGTAAAGAAATGGTCATCGATCCTCTCCAATATAGATTACCGTTTAGAATGTTGTAAGAAATGGCAAACATCTAATTGAATTTGCAGTTATGTCATAAAAACGCCTTATGAATTCATCTGTTACAACCTATACATAATTCAGCTTTTCCTGCAAAGAGTTTCTTGAATAAACCAGAAATATTGTTATTTCAACGTTGGTTTCTTCCGGAATTTTGGCCACTGCGTAGCAAACATGGCCTATAACATGTATATACCAAGAAAAGCAATGCTTGTCCATATCTTTTTGCCAATCAAATTTAATTTGCTGATTGATAGTGATTGTTGTTTACCATCATACCTAACTTATCCTCAGTTTCATCAGTCGACACATGATACCCCAACCCAGCAGATTCTAATTTCTTAATCATCTCTCTTGTGTGCCTAAAATAAATTATCAAAACTAATTGCTTGGCTTTTTTATCTAACTTTTCGAAAAAAATATTAGCGTCTCTAAGATGTTATAGGCCGTCGTCTAGTGCCCCAAAATGTTTAGTTTCGTTGCACACCTCTTTAAACTAAAAGAAAATTACATATTCTTATAGATTATAAGTGACGCTGAATCCAAATCTAAAAAGTTCTTGCGGGTTCACCCTGCAGTTTTTTTGTAAATTGCGATCAAAATCTTAAAATTTACGAGTTTCGCAATAACATTTTTACTATATGCCGTACGTCAAAATGCGTACTTGGAACCAGTCACTCGCGCGCCATAGTGAAAATTATACAGGATAGGTCACTTCCGCCTCCTCTTGAGATATGTGAAATCAAATTTGAGGTAAACAATGAGCAACACGATTTTCGAATTTCATATATTATTGCGACAAAGCGTATTTTCTGGCTTTGTACGAAGATATTTAGCACCACCAGGCATTCTTTCATGATTATGAACTTATGTGCACACTATATCATCTTTATGGCGTGTAATAAAGGACGAAACAAACTTCAATTATACATTTTGAAGACAGAGTAATGGACATAAATTTGTAGTAATTGATATATTTGTATGGTAAGCCAAAAACTATCAAATACTTAATAGTAAATATATAAAATACATATTTAAACAATACTATAATTAATACCAATACAGTAATTAATAGCACATTAGGTTTCATAATCATCATCATCACAATACACTGCCTTCATCTATAAAGTTATTGTCAATTAGATCACGGTTGATTAGATCTGTCTCATTGTTCTCACAATTGCTTGTGTGAATTTTTGTATAAAATTATGCCAGTGAGCACAGCTAATAAAGTGTTAGTGCATTTGCAAAGTTCAGTGCACTTCAAATTTCCCTTAAAACATGAGCATCTTTTTGGTTGAGAACCCTTTTTACATTTGCAGCTATCCGGAGCAGATGCTGTCCGGATCAGATATTTCCCCATGAAAGAAAAAAATGTATATATTGTAAAAATTTAGATAAAAGGAGAAATTCAGAGGGAAAATTGTAACCAATAGAAAGAATGTTACCTGTTCTGTAGGAATGAGCTAAGAAATGCAATTATAAGTGCATCCATCTTCATAGTTTGATCGTGTATAAATGTATAGATTATAGAATGATGTTACAAATGTTGTATGGCAAGTGTATTTTTAGCCAATCTGAGGCACCTTATCTTTAAAATATTCTGGGGAGCATTAGTCTCCTTCAGAGCCATTATTTGTGTTGAGTTTCTCCTCACAAGCGGCTTCGAGATCACTCAAGCACAGCATTCCGTTCCCTTTGTCTTTCGTTAGATATCTTAATGTTTAATAATTCATAAATATCTTGTCTCAAGGTCATGTTTCCAAAATTTAGAAGCATTACTGTGATCGGTTGTTTTCAGGAAAGGAATGTTGTGCTCGAATGAGCCACCACTCATGGGGAGAAACCTTGACACAATGAGTGGCTGTGAGTTAGACTAGGGGAGGATAAATCCCTCTTAGAGTGCCCCAGTAGTAGCGCCTTAGGATCCAACCCTTGAAACTTTGACAACTTGTCAGTGTCACACAGTTACAATATCCAAGTGTTGATATACTGTCAGTATTTGATTATTTGCAAAAACTTTCAATGTTAAATATTCATCTGACTGAATAAAATTTCGAGTAGATATCATCCCAATATTTCAATATTTGAAGAATCATACTGTATATATAATTTCCTCACCGGGGCGCAGCGGCGGCGGAACAGATTTCATTGTGGGGGGGGGGGGCTAAATTTTTTCGGTGACCCCCCCCCCCGTCGCCAAAAAAATTTCGGTCAGTGTACCATTTTAGGGGTACAATATACAAAAAAAGGGACAAAAAAATTTTTTCTGTTCCGCCGCCCCTGCCGGGGCGTGTCTAATGCAAACAAATAATTTCCAGCCAGTATGCAGACATATAGCAAGCATAATGTATGTACCAAAGACTCATTGCTCTCACTGCTGATAGGTGATCACATTTTAGGATACCGGTACCTGTCACATTTTAGGAAGAGTTACTCCTCTTCAACAAACATCTGGAATCTTAATAACATTCTGTCATAAATTAGATGGGTTTACCTACTTAAATTATAAGTTTCCACTACATACATCAGCAGTTACTGTATGTATAAGGTCACATAACTGCCACCTAACACATAATTGCTCTTCTGCCCCTTAGCAAAGGCATGTCACAAACCTCTTCTGTCATATTGAACATTTAGTTAGAATATCTCAACATTGCAGTAAAGGCAAGACAACAGCACTTAAAGTATGTAGCACGATTAAGCTCTTAAGCAGCACAAATTCTTCAAATATGCATTCAAGGCACTTAGAGATGATTTACACCTTCCCGAGAGTGTTACCACCCTCCTGGAGTGATATCTTTAAGGCCAGGAAAATACCACATCGATCAGTAATGCCCATGGGGGACACGAGGCCCTGCTCCACACAGCATCTTAGAATTCGAATGCTTTACAGTCACTCGGCCCACTAACCAACTCGGCCCACCATTCAAGGACAAAGTTAACTCGTCCCGCTCCTAAACTGACTAATCTAACATTAAACAAGTTAGGAACCATGACTACGTTCTATCTTTGCAAAGTTTGAGAGAGATTTGAACTGGATGTTCTCTTGCGATATTGATAGCTACAAATGCAAAAAGGGTTGTCAAACAAAATACTCATTTTAATTTTTAAAGCAAATTTAAAGTTCACTAAACTTTGCAAATGCAGCAATTGTGAGATAGATCTAATTGACAATAACTTTATAGATGAAGGCAGTGTATTGTGATGATGATGAAACCTATTAACCTAATGTGCTATTAATTACTGTATTGGTATTTATTATAGTATTGTTTAAATATGTATTTTATATATTTACTATTAAGTATTTGATAGTTTTTGGCTTACCATACAAATATATCAATTACTACAAATTTATGTCCATTACTCTGTCTTCAAAATGTATAATTGAAGTTTGTTTCGTCCTTTATTACACGCCATAAAGATGATATAGTGTGCACATAAGTTCATAATCATGAAAGAATGCCTGGTGGTTCTAAATATCTTCGTACAAAGCCAGAAAATACGCTTTGTCGCAATAATATATGAAACTCGAAAATCGTGTTGCTCATTGTTTACCTCAAATCTGAT
>CACRXK020013276.1:0-14206 GCA_902702795.2 Paramuricea clavata
ATGATTTTAACTTTCTGATTGCCCCAATTCCGGATGAGACTTTTTTGGCAATTTTATCAATATGCTTTTCCCATGATAGAAATTCATCAATATAGACTCCAAGTGCCTTTGTTTCTCTTACCCTTTTAATTGGTATGTCACCAACAAATACCTTTGGGGTAGCCAATATATTATTAATATTATAATGCCGTGTATTCTACATTATGAAGAGATTTACCAGATACAGTTAACGTTGTATCGTCGGCAAACATTCTTGATGACGAGTGTTCAAGACTTGTAAGCAGATCGTTTATATAAATTAGAAACAGGAGTGGCCCAAGAATTGAACCTTGGGGGATCCCACAAGTAACTAGATTTTTTCTAGACAATACGCCGTTCACAGTACACATTTGAAATCTGTTTTCTAAGCATGATCCTAAAAGATTTATGGTAGGTTTTTGTAGACCATAAAAGTCAAGTTTCTTAATCAATATATTATGATTTATAGTATCAAATGCTTTCTACAAGTCAAGAAATACTGCAGTATTGAATTGACCACGGTCCATATTAATGAACCATTCGTTAGTACTGTCCAAAAGGGCAGAAGCTGTAGAATGGAACTGCCTAAAACCAAATTGATTTTGAGACAACGAATTTTTAACAACAAAATAATCATATAGTTGACTATATAGAACTTTTTCAAAAACTTTCTTACTATAGGCAGAATGGAAATTGGGCGATAGTTATTCAACATGTTTCGAGGGCCATTTTTGTGTAAAGGGATAACTCTCGCTAGTTTCCACTCTGAAGGAACAGTTTCACTATAGATTGCCGTATTAAAAATTATTGTCAGTGAATTTGCAATTATTGGCGCAGTAATACGAATAGTTTTAACGGGAATTTTATCAATTCCAGCAGCTTTACAAGGATTTAAAGAGGAGAGAAGTTTGTATACTTTGGTTTCAGACACTGTTTGAAACTTGAAACTACTTGTTGCTTTTGTTATGTAATCCGTGAAATTTCTATCAGTATTACCAATGGTTGTGGCAATTTTTGGACCAATGTCAGTAAAGTAATTATTAAAGCGCTCCGCTAATTGATTTGGACAAGAAATTTGACCATTCTGAGTATGGATACAATTTATTTCGCGACATTCTTGTTTCCGGTTAAGGATTTTAATAACGGTTTTCCAAGCTTTTTTAGGGTCATGTTTGACACTTTCAAATTGTGCTTTATAATATGCTGTTTTTGCTTCTCGCAGTGTACTAGTAAAATAATTTTCCATGTTTCCCACATCCTGTCAACGCAGAAGTTATTGTCCAACAATTCCCATTCCTGATTACTCAAGTCCATTAGGAAATTTTCAGCATTAAAATACTTAAAGTTTAGAATTTCGACTTTCATGTGGCTGTTGTTTTGTTTAGGACGAATATTAATTTTACGAACAACTAAAATCATATAGTGATCGCTGATAGCAATCTGCACCACTTTAGATAAGACTAACTTATCTGGAGTTGGGGTGAGACAAACATCCAACAGGGTAGATGAAGTCATGGTCACGCGAGTGGGTGAGCTTATTGTTTGTGTTAACTGATATAGTTCAATGATTGAATTTAAGTTTTTTGTGGCATTATTTGAAACGTCAAGCATATTGGCATTTAAATCACCAAGCATTTAAAATTCCTTATTCTCATCATCTATAAGTTTAATTAGTTGCTCAATATTGGCAAAAGAGTCGACAGAAGCACCTGGAGGTCTATAAATGGTACCAGATCAATTATAAATTCACGCGACAAGTGTTGTTCTCATATTATTGAAAATAGGTTTAAATTTTAAACGAGTTGGGCGAAACTGCAAACAAGACTGATACAAACGAGGATGAACCATCGAGCTGTTTTTTCAAACTCCGTGTAATCTCGCTGATCAGTGTTCGGGAATGTTGTTCATATTTCATTGTAACAACAACACGGTAATGTGAGATGCCTTGAACTGCCCGTAAAATCTCATACCAAACCACGAGCTGTCTGTAGAAAACTGTGCGTAAGAACCTATAAAATATATAATATTATATAAATGTGCGCGCACAATATGTTAATGCTTGTTTAATAACAACATCGGCATAGTAGGCATACTTCAGGTTGACAGCAATGGCCACATTCACACCTTATAAAAAATGCAAAATAGAAGTTCAGAGATATGTTTTAATTTATTACTCCGGCAAATAAGAACACAAACTTACCAAGACGATACATCAACATGGCCTTCTAAACGATTTTGTAACATATTTTCGAGCTGTTCGTCTTCTGATACAGCTTCGTCGACCTCGTACTCGGCTACCTCTTCAGGCGAGGCAAGCGGCTCCATCAATAGTATCATCAAATGGCAAAAATTTATTGTCAGCTTCTCTTGAATGCGCTGTTATATAAACAGATGAGATGCAGGAGAATTTGTTTCAGACAAATACTCCGAAACGCTACTAGATCGCGACAAAACTGACATTTTAGTTCTTGAAATATATGCGATGCTCTACGTTTGCTTACTAATTCTACTTGTGCACTTGCGGTGTGTTGAGACTATGACGTCAGAAGCCTCTTGTGACAACATAAAATCAAGATGGCGGATTTTAATGGCGGACAGCGATTTTGGACATTTCAAATGCTCGTAACTCCGTGGTTGTTAATCATGTTCGCCTGAAATTTTACACACGCATTTTTGGTGCAATAATAAAGTCGTTGCCAGCAAAAAAGGGAATTTTCTCGATGATTAATTTTCGTCACAGTAGCACTTTAAGTTTAAAACTATAGTGTTCTATTATCTAGTGTTAAAACGTTCTAAAATTCATTGTAGAAGGGATGTGGGAAGCTATAGCTATATCTTTTAAAATTACACACAGGGAAAGACATTTGTTTGATAGTGTACTGTATCTAATTTAACACTTCGCGATCCAAAAATATTTTGACATGCAGACTTCAAAATCTCATCTCATTAGAAATATTCTGGCTTCTCCAAAATTGACAGATCGAATTCCAAAGGATAATCTATCCAGTCCTATAGTTTTCAGATCAGTGCATTATACACAGAAATCCATCGGATAATAACTTTATAGTGTTTTTATTAAGTAAGAGTTAATTACTATAAGGACGTCAAACTGTTCTCCTTTTTCTGGTACGCGTGCCAGCTATAGTGCTTCTCTGTATGATACAACTACTTGAAAAAGAGAACAAACTTATATAGACGTACAAACCAAAACAGCAGGTTAAATTTTAACCTATACGGTTAGCGCTAAGCAAGCTATGAACAACCGGCCCCAGGGTCAAACCTTCAAACCACGATTTAATAGGCCTAGCACTAACCCTGGTTTAAAATTTAACCTGCTGTTTTGATTTGTGTATTTGCGCAAGTCTTTACATAATTTCATTTCCATACTTCAGAAAATAAAACTTCTATCGATCCAGGAAAAAATTCTAGAATCTTGAATTTCCGTTTTATAAACAATCTGTTGTGTGGTTTGAGATTTTTCTTAACGCAGGATTACTGTAAGCTATAACTATAGTGTCTAGCATAATTAGCATAATGAACATTAATTATAGACCACGACGAAGTAAGCAAGATGGCGATATAGATGCAACTGTAAGATAAGTTCAGTTAGAGATTATTAAAGAAAGCATAGATAACAATGTTATAGACAACATTATATTGGCGACGAGGATCGTTTCATATACAAGTACCTAAAATGGCGACTAGCTTACCAGAATTTGCTTCTTTTGACGCCGAGAATCGGGAAAATTTCGAAATTCGATGGCAACGATGGTTTATGCGATTCGAAAATCTACTGAATGCACTCGATATAAAAGACAAGAAAAAAAACGAGCGTTATTATTATACTATATCGGTGAAAGTACTTTAAATATCTTTGAAACACTGCCAGAGACAGGCACAAAAGACGACTATGACAAAGCGTATCAAGCATTAAATGACTACTTTAAACCTCACAAGAATACATGGTTTGAAATATTCAAGTTTAGGAAAACAAACCAACTTGTTGACGAAACTCTCGATCAGTCACCATGTACGACTCGTCCAGAAAGCTAAGTACTGTGAATTATCAAACTTAGATACTGAGATAAAAGCTCAAATTGAGCTAGGGATCAATTCTAAACAACTTCGATGATATTCTTTCCGTAAACCAAAACTGACTTTGGCTGAACTCTTAGACTATGGACGGACACTTGAAACTGTTGAAGAGGATGCGAGCGGAATTGAGCAAAATATGAATGAAACACTCATGAAAGATATCCACGCCATACGTTCAAGCTTGCGGCGTGCAGTTTGAAAACGTACGTTTTACGTTTGAAAACGTACGTTTTACCTTTGAAAACGTACGTTTTACCTTTGAAAACGTACGTTTTATGTTTCAAAACGTACGTTTGGCGTTTCAAAACGTACGTTTTGCCACGCCTCATGTCATGTTTGGGCAATGAAACTGACATGTTTTGGCGCTTCGAATGGGCATGTTTCATTACCAGAAATATGGGACATTTTGCTCCCGCTTTTATAGTCAGCGGCTAAGTCCGTTTTATATGCCCAACATTGCCTAATATAAGTAAAACGACTTCGCATTTTACTTTGTATCTCCAGTTAAATTATTATTCAACCAAAAACTGTGATTTTAAACTATATTTTGCAGTTTTTACCGATCACTTCCGGTATTTTAACCTTTAACCCCGAAAATTTTTATCAAGACTAAAAATATTGCAAATATCCTAAAAAATCCTAAAATATCCCTGTGTTTTTACGTGAGAGCCTGGGATCTAGTCTTTCAAAATAAACAACAAACATAGCAGCTCGAAACAGCTCAAATTTGTATTAAAACTTGTCGTTTTCGGATATTAAGATGGCCTAATGGCGACATACAAGAACCGTAAAATGGCGAACTTTCAAACGTTTCGGGAACTAGTTTCCTTGGAAATTACAGCGGATTTATTTCGCTAAATTAACAGTTTGGATATCATTGAATATATCGCGAGCTCCGCACTTTGCATCGTCCGAATGGATGTTGGTCTATTCGTGGGATATTTACCTCTTGCGTCACAAGTTTACTATAAATTACACAATGAAATTCATCGAATTGCGTGTAAAAATACAACATTCTCAGGAACTTGCTAGACGCGGTGCAATACTAGCGATTTTTGTTTAGAAATATTGCTTGTTCGTGTCGCTACTATAATCGAGCTCCCCAACCATGAAATATTTAAACAAAGTATATTAAAATTTGATATTTTGATCAACTCCCATCATCTTGGTCGTCACTTTCATTGTCTAGGTCTATAATGATGCGATCTTCCTCGTCATTACTATCGTCATTATCACAACCCATAAAGTTGCTAACCAGACAAGATTTTGCCGCGCTTGTCGTTGGATGGCGTAATTCTGAATCTGACCTTGATACCGATGTTGATGTTGATGTTGATGTTGACTGTAGCGGTCTTCGACGTGAATCAGGTACTTCACCGGCTTTAGCTTTCACACTTGGTGAAGAGCACTCGAATATTCTTACTTTCAGGCGATTAATGTCTGTCCCTGCCCCTGGAATACATTTTACCCCAGAAATCGCGATTTTGAAACATAGGGGATCATTATTCATCACCACGAACTCTTTCTCGTCATTTTCGTATAACAATCCGAATGTCAGTTCCCTTGTTTTAGGAATTTATCGTCTTATAGCTTGGGTTAAATCGTTGTATGTTCTTAGCGAAGTCATGAAAAAAACACGTCGTGTTTCTCCCTACTGAACTTGCTCTTGAATTTGGTCCGCAGATTTCATCGTCCAATATTACAGTAATCCTTGCTCTTTATAAACGTGCGAATTACTTATGTAAAAACCTTTAGCAAAACATGCCAATTCGAAGCGCCAAAACATGTCAGTTTCATTGCCCAAACATGACATGGGGCGTGGCAAAACGTACGTTTTGAAACGCCAAACGTACGTTTTGAAACATAAAACGTACGTTTTGAAACGTAAAACGTTCGTTTTGAAACTGCACGCCGCAAGCTTGAACGCAAATGGTAATAAGAAAATATGTTTCTTTTGTGGATTAAACTGGCCACATGTGAATGTTTGTCCGGCTAAAGGGAAAATATGCAACCATTGTCACAAGCAAAACCATTTTGCACGATGTTGTAAATCGAGAATTTCAGCTGGACAGCGCGAAAGTAAGTTTCCTCAGAAATCTAATGAACGAAGATCCCAAATAAAACAAATAGACGGACAAGGTACGAACTCAAGCTCAGATGAATATGTTTACACAATAAAAAAAAACAACCTGATACTAACAAAGTCGTTTTAACATCTATCACCACTTCACCCACTGGAGGAACTGTTAACGAAGTTAAGAGTGATTGTCGCAAACGAAATTTCTACACCCATATTAAAATCAATGACATAACTATTCTATTGATTCTGGTGCCAGTGTAAATATTATCGATAATACTAGTTTTGAGAAATTAACACGCCAGAACAATATCCACTTGAGGAAAAGCAAAATAAAACTTTTTGCTTTTGCCACTAAAGCTTCCGTCGACATCAAAGGGTATTTCGAAGCTTCAGTTGAATCAGGAACAAAAATTACCACAGCCCAATTTTATGTGATAAACACTGATGCTCGATGCCTAATAAGTGGAAACACAGCAACTGATCTTGGGTTATTAAAGCTAAATAAAATTGCAATTATTTCATTACATTACCAGTTTTTTGGGCAGTCGGGCAATATTCGATAAACAGTCGGGCAATTTTGGTTTGTAATAAAAATAAATGGGACAAATTCTGTCAGTTTAGTCGAAAATTCAGTCAATTTTGTGGTAAATTTTGTGTTGTTTGGAAAATTTGTGTGATGTTCCAAAAAATGTTGGTATGTCCGGAAAATTTTTTTGACCTTTTGGAATTTTTTCCTTCCGGTACGCCCATGCATCAACCTAAGGAAAATGCTCCAACAAATACGAAGTCTAGACCTAAAAGATTGAGAACCTTATATTTTCGAAATATGATCATTTATTCCAAGGAATCGGAAAAGTCCCAGATTACAAAGTCCATTTACACATTGATAAAACTGTCCAACCCACTATTCAAAAGCCCGCAGAATCCAATTTACAATGAGAACCAAACTATCAGAAGAACTGCGACGTCTTGAATGATTAGATATTATTGAAAGTGTAACAGGCCCCATATCGTGGGTATCTCCCATTGTCTGTTTCCCAAAACCCAACAATCGCGACCAAATTCGTCTTTGTGTTGACATGCGTATACCCAATAAAGCCATTTCACGGGAACGTCACCCTTCTCCCACAACTGAAGATTTAATTGAAAAACTAAATGGTGCTGCATATTTCTCAAAACTTGATCTAAGTTCTGGGTACCATCAACTAGCGTTAGATGAAGCTTCGCGTGACATAACTACATTTGCAACTCATGAAGGTCTCAAAAGATATAAACGTTTGAACTTTGGTACAAATAGTGCTGCTGAGATCTTCCAAAATGTTATTCAGACCACATTCCAAGATATTGACGGTTGTATAAACATAAGCGACGACATACTAGTTTTTGCCAGAACACAACATGAACATGACATGACATTAGAATCTGTTCTACAGCGTGCTAATGAAAAGAATTTAAGCTTCAACGGTGAACAACGGGAATTTGATAAACCAAGCATCACGTTTTATGGTCATGTTTTCTCGAAGCATGGTATATCCCCATGTCCTAAAAAGATCGAAGCGATCAAGTCTCTAAAACCTCCAGCGAATGTTTCTGAACTTCGTAGCTATTTAGGAATGGTAACATATTGCGGCAAATTTATCCAAGATCTTGCAACACTGACTGCCCCATTACGTAAACTTATAAAAAAGACATAAAATACGAATGGAAAGAATCACAACAACATGGGTTTGATACATTACAAGAAAGATTGAACGAGAAAACCACTTTATCATACTTTGATCCTTCAAAAGACACCAAGCTCATTTTAGATGCCTCTCCCACTGGTCTAGCAGCAATATTAATACAAAATACTCCCAGCCAAAATGACGAAACTGTCGTTGCATATGGCAGTCGTGCTTTTACAGAAGTAGAACAAAGATATAGTCAGACAAAACGCGAGGCATTGGCAACTGTTTTTGGCTTCGAACATTTTCGTTTATTTCTCTATGGAATTCATTTCACAATGTATACAGACCATAAACCATTAGCATCGATTTTTCAGAATCCAAATTCACATTGCCCGGCACGATTAGAACGCAGGCGTTTACGCCTACAGTCACACGATTTCCAAATTCACTATCGCCCTGGCCACGATAACCCATCCGATTACATGTCAAGACACCCAATGAATATGACCTCAATGACATCACAAGACAGCGAAAACTCTGAGTATTAATATTCAGTTCATTGCGGAATCAACAACCCCAAAAGCAATGACCCTTCAACAAATCAGAGAAGCAACACAAAATGACCCAACTTTGCAACATGCTGCACACATAACACAGAAAAACTTATGGCATATGTGAGACACCACAACTTTTTCCAAAGACACAGACATTGATATTCGTGAACTAAGATGAATTAACTGTATCTAATCATAAGAACATCATTTTACGAGACACACGCATTGTATATAATGACAAAAAGCCTACGAGCAGATGCCATACGTTTAGCCCATGTTAGCCACCAAGGCATAGTTAAAACGAAGAGCCTAATGCAAGGAAAAGTTTGGTTCCCCTTAATTGATTCACTTGTCAAATCTTCAATCGACAGCTGTATACCATGCCAAGCCACTGGACATCCAAAACCACCACAACCTCTGTTAATGCTCGAAATACCCAAGGAGAACTTTGACACTGTATACATTGACTTTTTGGGTTCGTTACCAAGTGGAGAAACACTCTTTGTCCTAATTAGCCTGATAACAGACCTACGTTTCGCCCGCCCTAAAATTCGCGGGTCGATATAGAGTCTGATGAAAATGTCGTCAAAAGTGCATGTAAGTCGGCTGCCTGGCGGTCGAAACAGCTGATTGACTATTTCACAGGGAACTGGGTTGTGATTGGTTTATCGCTGACATGAAAATATCAGAATATTTTCAACAGTAAATCAACGCATATATATACGCATACAGTGTAATATTCTAAATATTTTGTGATGTCGAACGACAACTAGTCTATGATCAGTATCTACCGTCTAAAATTATAACTAGAGCCAGTAGAGGGGAGCAGATTGAGCAGTACGTGTCAAATACTTCAGCGTTGTATCGTTCCTTTGTAATAAACATTACAATATATAACTTTTACACAATGCGAAGTTTTGTGATTATAAATCATAATAAAACTCGGATACAAATATGTTCGCATTCATGATTTACATTTTGATAACATAGCACATACAAAATATTTTATTTAGATTATATAATTGTATGGCGATTTCAAAATGTATACATTGTAAGAGTTGGGATGCAATCAATAGCCACATTGGCCATTGCCAAATTTGCGTAGGCAGATTTTATCGCATATATAGAATTTGTTGAAAATGTTGTGTTATTACTAGCTGTAACTGTTTGTTTACAAAGGTTTAAGTATATAAAAGCAACAGACTCCATGGGTTTACCAATATTTTAAATATTTATTCGAATATCGGTACTTATCGACCCTTACTAGTTTACAAACTTGCAATACAAAAGTGAAATCGACAACTTTTATAGCAGTTTTAGGTATATTACATGTATGTGTCAATCATCGTTAATTACTGCAAAATGCAAAGTGGGCGGAAGGCCCTTTTGACAATTAACATTTTCATCAGACCTATGTTTCGCCCTTTCCGTCGACGAATTTTAGGGCGGGTGAAACGTAGGTCGGTCATCAGGCTATGTCCTAATACATGGACGCTCCCGATATCCGGTAACAAAAATTATGAAGAAAACGGAAGCTCCTCACCTAATTCCATGTTTAGACGAGATCTTTGCCACATTTGGATTACCAAAAAAAGTTATCTCGGACAATGGTCCACCGTTTAAGAGCAAAGAAATAAAGAAATTCATGGATGACAATGGCATTCAACACAAAACAATCACTCCATTATGGCCACAAGCAAATGAAAGCGAAACTTTCGTGAAACCACTGATGAAGGCCATTCGTACTGCTCATCTGCAAAAGCAAAATTGGCGCCGTACGTACAATGCAGGAATTCTTGTTAAATTACAGAGCTACTCCCCATACCACAACTCAAGTTGCACCGGCCACACTCATGTTTGGTAGGAACACCCGCACAAGATTACCTCAGACTGATACTAAAACCGACAAGAATGCCCTCGATCATTCCGTCGAACAACGCGATAAAGAACAACGACAACGCATGAAAGAATATGCATGCAGATCGACGGAGAAAAAGCAAGACGACAACCATGAACATTGGTGATTATGTACTCGTAAGGCAACAAAAGCACAACAAATTTACCCCGTATTTTGATCCCAAACCGCTACGAATAACCAAAGTAAAAGGAACGATGATTACTGCAGAAAGACCAGGATTCGCTATTAATAGAAACTAATCGTTTTTCAAACCCATTAAAACAACTGGGCTGCCGTCTGAAGATGAGAAGGAAATGGAAGATAGTGATGAACATGAACAACAACGTGATATTGGAGACAATGAAGATAACAACAATCACAACCGAGATGAACAACAAAATCTAGAACGGCAATATCCAAGGAGAGAACGAAGAAGGCCGAACTATTATCATTAAGCCTTTTTGTAAATAGAAAGGGCTGACAGTGACAGTCATATAACTTGTTGGACAATCAACAATTTGTCTTAGCATTTATATTCTGTTTTGTTAAAAACCAACACATAGATATAGTGGTAGATGATTAACAATGAACTGCAATTGTGAACAATTCTGAGAAAAGGAGGGATATAGTGTCTAGCATAATTAGCATAATGAACATTGATTATAGACCACGAGGAAGTAAGCAAGATGGCGATATAGATGCAACTGTAAGATAAGTTCTGTTAGAGATTATTAAAGAAAGCATAGATAACAAAGTTATAGACAACATAATAACCAGCTTCTGAAACAGCCTTAGACGAAAGGCTCTCGTTCCAAACGTCAAAGCCGAAGGTTGTTCCACTGTTCGGGTAGTTGCGTCATACATGCACAGAAACCCATCAGATAAAAACCATCTTGCTTTTTTATTGAGAAAAGTTAATTTGCTAAGGGTGTCGTCAAACTGTTTTCTCTTTTTTTATTTGTATACCAATTAACTGAACGAAATATTCGAGGAACCAAAAACAGCATGGTTTCTGCTGAGTGTTGGAGAATATTCTGTCTGTCAGAAATACAACGCTTGGAGCAAAAGCATTTAGTCACTACATCAGGCGTTTGATTTATTATAATGTTCAAGGCAAACGAGGAACGTAAGGAAAGTTCGGTTTTTAAGATATTTCTTCAAGACAAACGAACAACTGCCTACGCGCCTTTGTTTCCAAAGATTAAACTTCAATGATTTTATATGAAAACATCATCATAAATTGAATGGTGATAAAAATTGGTTGAGCTACTCGTCTTAAGCCCGCCGCACACGAGCGCACTTGTCGCGCGTTATTCGTGACAAGTTGGATCGACAAAATTTCCTCGTGTGTGGGCAACATCTACGGCATTTTCGTCATTCGTGACATGTAAACCAAATATCAAACATGTTTGATATTTTTCGTCATTCGTGACAAAAAAATTCTCGTGTGCGGCGAGCAAACGACATGCAAGCGCGCCTGAATAGGAAAATTTGCAGAATTAAAAACAAGACACGAGCTCGTGATTTTGATCCGCCATGGTGTTTTTAATTATTATTATCATTATTATTATTATTATAATTCATTTATATAGCGCCATTTCCCATAGCTCAATAGCGCTTAACATTAAGTGTTAAAAATATATGCTAAGTGTTAGAACATAGTACATGCATTGACTACTAAAATTACTATACTATAAAATTACTAAAAAATTAATTATATGCTCTTCTCGTTAAGAATATAAAATTACTTTATGTTATGTATGTTGATAATATTTAAACATTCTGAAAGTTGCATGCACGCATGCGCAAATTTTCCTATTTAGGCGCGCTTGTCGTTTGTTCGCCGCACATGAGAATTTTTTTGTCACGAATGACGAAAAATATCAAACATGTTTGATATTTGGTTTACGTGTCACGAATGACGAAAATGCCGTAAATGTTGCCCGCACACGAGGAAATTGTGTCGATCCAACTTGTCACGAATAACAAGTACGCGCGACAAGTGCGCTTGTGCGCGGCGGGCTTTAGACTTAGGGCGCAATTCCAGTCCTGGCACAAAGCTCCTCGCTGCGAGTGCATGCATGAGCACTTTCATCCAATCATAATGGGTAAGAGTTAATTTTAATTACACAGCAAAAAATCGTTTTCTTATTTCAAGAAAAAAAAACTTGTTTCAAGAAATATTTTCTTAAAACAAGAATTTTTTTACTAGGGAGAATAGCGAGAAATATTTTCTAGCTGAGAAAATATTTCTTAAAATATTTCTTAAAATAAGAAAACGCATTTCTTGTTTTAAGAAAAATATATCTCATTTCAAGAAAATAATGAAACATTTTTCTAGTGCACTTTTTCTTAAAATAAGAAATTTTTTTAGAACTAGAAAATTTTTCTTAAATTAAAAAAACTTTTCTTAAATAATATGAAATTAAATCTTAAATTAAGAAAATATAACTTGTTTTAAGAAAATATTTCTCAAAACAAGAAAATTTTTACTAGGGAGAATAGCGAGAAAAAAATTCTAATTAAGAAAATATTTCTAGATGAATCATTTTCTTGTTTTAAGAAAATATATCTTATTTTAAGATTAACTTTCTTAAAACTAGATACTTTTGACTAGATAAAAAAATAAGATAAATTTACACCTAACATTCTCAGTTTAAGAAAAAAACTCTCATTCTAAGAAAATAACTTGTATATTTACTGAAATTATAGTAGTTCTGATAGCACAGCAATGTGTTGTAGTGAATTGAGTTTCTCCCAGGATTTTCTCTTGGGTCCGTTTTTGCAGAGAAGATTGAGTTTAGCTGAACAGTTGGGGTGGCTGCATTCCCCCCCCCCCCTACCGGTGGGCTGACACCTGTACTCAATAAATGTAATTGAGACGGAATATGTTAAAACAGGGACACTATAGACTGGTTAAAGATGGCTTGTCGGGCTTCCAACTGAAAACTAATTTCCACACATCACAACATTTTATAGCTCAAACAACTTCATTTTTACTGCACTGAAACTTTGGTGAGAAGATTGAGTTTCAAAACTCAATTCAAGATTGAGTTTTTGGGGCCGTTTAAAGGGCCCTAAAAAATCCCTGAAAAAACCCTGGTTTCTCCCGAAGCCATATTTTGTTTAACATTTTGTCCATTTCACAATCAATATTATCTATACCATTGTTCATTCACCAAGTCCATTAATTTCCTCATGTACATTTAATAAATACTGTTCCAAACACAGCATGCAATTGCCATCAAATATCCATAATCTTAGAATCTGTAAAAGGAAAATTTTACTTATTGAAAATGTAATCATTACTTTATACAAAATATGCCAGAACAATGACCTTGAGACTTATCATTAACCTACAGTGCAAAAGCGACTACTAACTGTGGATGTAATAAACAGTCTTTATTTAACCAATAACAAAGCCAGTTCATATTTCATTTGTATGTACAAGGTGATGCAGGTATGACAAATATACATATGTGAACAAGAGACAGGCTTTCTCCAGACCTGTACCCAGTAGACCAGGAGTTTATTTCAGGGATTTTTTAGGGCCGTTAAATGGGCCCAAAAATTGAATCTTGAATTGAGTTTTGAAACTCAATCATCTCACCAAAGTTTCAGTACAGTAAAAATGAAGTTGTTTGAGTTATAAAATTTTGTGACGTGTGGAAATTAGTTTTCAGTTGGAAGCCCGACAATTAAGAAAAATTATAAATGGCTGGAATTCATCTTGCAACACAAGAAAAACTATGCATTCGCCATCTTTAACCAGTTTATAGTGTCCCTTAGTGCCCCTGCTTTAACACATTCCATCTCAACTAGATTTATTGAGCATAGGTGTCAGCCTCCCGCGGTAGGGGGGGGGGGGTGCAGCCACCCCAGCTGTTCAGCTAAA
>CACRXK020013277.1:0-14206 GCA_902702795.2 Paramuricea clavata
GTGTGGATCTTTTCTGGAACGACCCAATGCTTATACTCATTCAATAGCATTTTTGATGGGCTGAGCTGTTGGAATCCCCTTCGCTGATTTAAAAAATACCTGTCCAAAAATAAGTTTATGGGCTCACACAGAGGGATTTAACCCATTGAGTTGCATTGCACCCTGATGCACCCTACTTTGGTATTTTACTCTGTCTAACGCCAGACAGTTTTACTCGTCAAGGGGAGAGCGCTGGCGCTTAATGGGTTAAATTTGGGAGAGGGCTTTGTATTCAGAATTTCTTGTGGTGCAATTCTACACAGGAGGGCTTATATTTGGGGTCTGTCATTGGGGCTTAGGTTTATGGTCATTGCTTGATTGCAATGGGTATTGAATCATTTGAATGGTTTGAACTTGATATCTTTAATGGCCTTTAATTGGCCCAGCATATTCAGTAAAACAATTTAATTTTCACCTGCCTGTTGTAGTCGTAGAAGTGATAAATAATATAACTATACACAGTCATTATATATAACTGCTACAAGAACCGCTGGCAAGGCTATATATATCACTCAAAGTTTGTCAGGGAAAATTTGTTTATATCTCTATAATACTATAAAAGCCTGTAGTGCTATAAAATAAATATACAGTAAGTGCACAGTGAGGATTTTGACATTATAAGCAGGTTTTAAAACCCCATGGCTATGAAAACTCCTTCTCTACACTACCTGTTCACAAAGTCCCTCCGCTTATCACAGATTCCCTCCGAATGGAAGCTAGCCAACATCATCCCTCTACACAAGAAAGGTGTAAAAGAACACGTGGAAAATTACCGACCCATTTCTTTGTTAAGCATTGTCAGCAAGACTCTTGAACGCTGTGTCCTAAACCACCTATATCTACGCATACAGGAAAGCGTTCACTCAGCACAATATGGATTCATTAGTGGAAGGTCTACCACATCTCAATTACTATCGACACTACACAAAATAGGGAAGGACTTAGATAAAGGACTACAAACAGACGTTGTCTTCATGGACATTTCCAAGGCTTTCGATACCGTTGACCACTCCAAACTGTTACAAAAACTTCGCGATTTCGGTCTATCTGGCTCTCTTTTGTTGTGGTTTGAAAACTATCTATCAGGTCGCTGTCAACGAGTAACTGTTCACGGTGCGACATCTACTTCCTTACCAATAACATCCGGAGTCCCACAAGGTTCATTGCTGGCTCCCTTCCTCTTCTCGGTGTACATTAACGATTTGCCCGATAACATATCCATTTCTACTGGGGTCGGTTTGTATGCTGATGATACCAAACTGCACAGATGTGTGCAAAATCGTAACGATGCACTGGCATTGCAATCGGATATTCAAAGCCTCCATTGTTGGTCAAATGAGAACATGTTGAGCTTTAACAAATCGAAGTGTAAAGTGTTGTCTATCACAAGAAGGAAGTCTCCCTTAATTTACGCATATGCACTTGGCGATCACCAACTATTGTCTTCTGATGTAGAGTCCGATCTGGGCATTACGATCAGTTCGAAACTATTATGGAATGTTCAGATCAACAAAGTTCGGTCAAAAGCCAACAAAACGCTCGGGTTAATCCGACGTTCTACCTTGGAGATAACGGATACCAACACGAGAAGGCTTCTGTACCTTCAACTAGTGCGAAGTAACTTTTCCTATGCAACCCAAGCCTGGTGTCCTCAGTCAGTGAAACTTATTGAGGACGTTGAGAAAGTGCAGAGACGAGCAACTAAATACATATTGAATCTTGGGTTTATCACAGACATTTCTTACAAGACAAGACTCCTTCAGCTTGACATATTACCTGTCTCATATTGGCACGAATACTTAGATCTGGTGTTCCTCTACAAGATCATCAACAGTCTTACGTACATTGACGAACGTGTTCTACCGATCATGGCTGGATCAGGAATTACAAGAAGTGAATCCAACGCAAACCTAATTAGATTTGTTATTCCTTATGCGAAAACCGTAACATTCCAGACCTCATTTTTTATAAGAACTTGCAAAACGTGGAACATATTAGATAGTAACTTGCGTACTAGAGATATAGGTTTGCTGTCTTTTAAATCAGGTCTTAAACTCTACTACAAACATGCACTATCCAAAACATTCAAATGTGACGATCCGCGCACCTGGAAATCAGTGTGTGTAAAGTGCAAAAGAGCAAGATCGCTTAACAATGAAATAAGTTGTTGTTAGCCTTATTAGTTTTAGCTTGCTGAGTTGCTTGAAAATTTGTTTTGTACAGTAATTTTATTCTTGTTTATATGGGATCGCCGTAATTGGGGAAACCTGTGGCGAATTCCCTGGCTCTATATGTTGCATTTAAATAGTAGCCGAATCTTATTAAATTAAATTAAATTAAATTAAATTAAATTAAATTAAATTAAATTAAATTAAATTAACGTGGCTGTATGCTGCGTAATTCTAGTTGGTCTATTTATCAGCGGATAAAAAGATGAAGTAAAAAGTTGCTCACAAAATCTATTGGAATAATCGCAATCATCAGATTTCAAAAGATCAATGTTAAAATCCCCTGTCAAATATGTTATTTTCCCTGTTTTGTCAACTTCGGTTAGTATTGCATTTAGTTTATTTTCAAACATTTCAAAATTACCACTTGGCGGTCTGTAGATAGTACCAACAATTATATTTTTACCAGTTGTTGAAATAATTTCAATGAAAAGTGATTCAACTATTTCGTCTTCGTTTATATTTAGGTCAGTTCGTAGTTTGTAGTTTAAATTATTTGAGATAAAAATTCCTACTCCACCGCCCTTTTTATTAGCTCTGTTTGAGCAAACAAAATCAAAATTAGTAAGACGGAAATTTTCACTGTTTTGGTCATTTAGCCAAGTTTCAGTTAGGCTAATTATAGAAAAAGGTTGTTTCAAAGTACTTAGAAGATTCCTAAACGAGTCAAACTTATTAGCTATACTTCTTACATTAAGGTTTAGTATCGACAGATTTTTGTTATCAGTAATATTACTCATAGCAAAGTCGTTTGGTAGGTAATAATTGCATGTCAAATCGTCAAGATTTTCCGGCATATAATTCTCAAAGTGTTGAGCGTTTGCAATGTTATTATTATTAATGTGAAAAGGATTAAACTTGAGTTGCGTTAATCTATCCATAAACTCATCACTTGGAACTCGACTGAAATCGCCAAAAATAAAATGGAATTCTAAATCATCAATTGAGTGAAAAGGAAGCGAACAGCTTAGGCACATGTTGCACATATCGATTTCCGTTTGTTGACATGTGACAGGTGATTTCATGCATGCGGTGCGAGCATGAAACCATCCCCCGCATGTCAGACAATTAATGCTTTTTTGATCCATACTTATTTTAAGGAAACAAGAAGAACAATATTTCTTACCTAATTTTGGAGTAGCCATAGCGTCTATTTATATATGTTAAAATAGGAAAAGATGGTAATGTTAATTATGAGTTGAAGGTTTGAACTCAACATTGTTTATATATAATTTATCCCGTACCATACGCACTCTGTGTCCTTGCGCTTTAGCCTTCTTTAACTCAGGGTATAAGGTTTGGCGAATCTTCTCAATTTCTTCGGGAAACTGCTCCGCGATTCCAATACGCGTTCCCCTGAGCTTTCTGGCGTAATCGTATTCGCTCTCGATCTTGGTGAAAGTTAAATTTGACAACTATTGCTCTAGGCTTGCGTTGGCCCTCGCGTTTCCTTCCGATTCGGTGAGAACGATCAATTTTTATTGTGTCTCTGGCATTGGGAATCTCTAGATTTCTTTCTAAGATTTCGTAAATCTTCTCCGTCGTGTTTTCTCTCTCGTCTTCGTTGACATTGAAGAAAAGCAAGTTATTCCGCATGGATCGTGCTTTGAGATCAATGACGCTCTCTTGTAGACGACGGTTTGAATCTTCTAGCTCGCATAGTTTCTGTGCGTTAAGATCGTTGGTTCTTTTGGACTTATCGGCTTCTTCCTTTAATTCCCGTAATTCTGCATGGGCAAATTCGATTGAGTCCTTCATGTGCCCCATATCTCTCTCGACGCAAAGAATGCGTTCTTTTATCTCGTCTAGCGTGTCTAATTTCGCCATCATGGATTTCACCATATCGTAGATTTGGTCGATGCGCTTTATTTCATGGCTTTGATTCCCATTTTTTACTTCTGATTCGTTTGGAGTATCATAAACTTCGGATGATCTCGTTTTTGCCTTTTCAGTTGATGCATTTAGGGTAGATTTCGACATTTTTTGTGAGCTGTGTTTCAAAGCGTGTTGTCTCGTCAACATGATATATGATATCTGAATTATGTGAATTCAAATTTCATCGCGTATGAATATTAAGACAATATGCCTGTGAAATGCTGTGAAATTTATGTTCCGTTTTATATTCCATATGATATAATTGACTAGCTATAGTGGCTTTAAAATTGTTGTGACTAAGCTTTTCATTGGCTTCTTTTATTTCAAGGACCACTAAAAACTATAGTTGCTCTGTTGCATTAATATTTTTGTCAGGCACAAAATGTCCAGTGTCAGGCACCAATCAGTTGATACCTGACACTTTGTCAGGCACCGTTGGAAATTTATTTTCAGGCTTGGGCTTCCTGTATAAATATTATATATTATTATTATTATTAGACGATTTTACTTAAAGGGAGAAGACATTAATTAAGTAAAATTGTCAGGTGTTAGATCAAGTAAAATGATAAAGTAGGGCATGTTCGGGTGCAATGCAACTCAATGGGTTAAAGACTAAGTATAAACAAGCTTTCGTTGAAATTCTCCTTGTATTTTTCAAGTAGTTGCACCCCTACCAACGAAATCTTGTTCATATTATTGGCAGTTTGGCACTACCTACACTGGCACACTAGATTATTGACACTAATAGACTATAAGTACACTTTGATTTTTGTACCGTCCAGCAAAGTATGCAGCAATTTTCATTGGCATACTAGACTACTACTAGTGATGCATAGCTTAAAATAATTATGATTTTTGTGCATGTTATATTAGGACTGACGCTGAACACAAATCACTCGAACTCTCTCATGAACCACTGGGTTTTCAAGATATTCAGCCGATGTCTGATGATGGTGACGGGGATGGTGATGTTCACATTCCTTCTGTATCTGATGACGATGGTATGTACATGCTGTCATGGTAGGGTCACCGAGAGAAATCCCCAGGATGGAGGAAATTTTTCCTCAAGCCATAATCACCATATACTTATACACAGATTCATTATAATGATTTAAAAACAGCAGTACAGCACACTGAAATAGTGCTAGATTGGAGTGTGCCCTCCTGAGAAGCTTAAATCCAAACAAAATGTCACTGACAATCGTATCATTGTGAAATACAACCACAATCGTATTTTCACAATCGTATCATACTCAGTGTTGTGGTGTCCCCACTATATTCGTTGTTAGATTCAGTGACGTACATGTTCTGCTGTTGTAATGTCATGTTTGTGTGCACGTTTGTGTTGGCAAAGTTTAATAAATAAATAAATAAATAATTGCTTTTATTTGCCTGTAATTGCCTTGAGTGAGCAGATACACTTATCTTTTTCATAGCAAAGTTTTATAAACAAATAAATAATTGCCTTTATTTGTCTGTAATTGCCTTGAGTCAACAGATACACTTATCTTTTTCATACAGTATTTATATAGTCTATAATATATACATATACATATTATAATTTATTGTAAATTTTTAGATATATAGTGTCACCAATTAGCTGTAAAAGTTAAATAACCTGGACACTGAAATAAAGTTTTTATTATTTATTATTTCCAAATCCAAAAAGCATTTGGTAAGGAAAATGCCCCCCTTGCACCCTCGTGGCTCCTCCCCTGTTTGCTAAAGCTAGTAGGGGTGTGCACTCCCAGAAGGGGTACACCCTCCTGCACCCGCATCCCCCAACAAATCCATCCCTGGACAATTTACTCCTTGTGACAAAGTTGGGGATTTCTGTTTCAGATGCCCCACCACCTGCTACTTCAGAGAAGAATAATGTTGTTGGCGCGGAGCCTTCGTCAGACATATTCCATGATGCAGCCGCAGAGTTTGATGACGTACGTCCTATGGCAGTGGATGACAGTCCAGTGAAGAATGAGTTACCTCAGCATGCCAATGTAGAGGATAGCTTACCAGGCGGCAAAGAAAGTGTTTCAAAAACTGTCCTTGATAATACCTTAAAGAAATCATCATCCAGTAAGTTCCTCATTTCACTTATCTGGCACTCCAATGAACAGGGATTATTTTAGGCAGTTAAAAATCTTGCTGATCCAACCATTAAAGACCAATGTAAAGTCCGTTCTGCGCAGGCTTACATTCCAATGGTCAGGACCCGACCGTTGGAATGTTATTAATATTTCGTATCTTTTGAACTTTCTTGAATCGAATCTCTAGTCTGTATTCCTTTTCAAGCATAGCGAACCAGAAGAGTGTTAAAAATTCAGTATAATATATATCTAATCATATTTCAACTGTAGCACTGAGTTCAAAATGTAAACAAAGCGTTTGTTTACATTACGGACTTTACATGATCTTTAAAAATTCAAAAATTGTTTTACCCAACCTGAACCTGTTTCATTAAAGTTGGCATTTGAACAGTTTAACGTCACTCGTTACTGGTTCCTAACACCTTCTTTTCAGCCCTTTACGCCTTGAATTTCCTGATACATGGCCTTGAAACTCCTTGAAAAGTCCTTGAATTTAACTCTTCCTGACCAGTACGAACCCTGTTCCCTCGTTCCAGTTAATAGTGTTAATTATTTCCCTCTGAAGCAGGCATTAAGTGTATATATTTATACAATTATCATGCACTTGAATCTGTACAGGAAAACAGCAAGACAATCATGACAGAGATGATGAAGACGATAGTGATGATGATTTGAACATATTTGAAGAAAAGACGCCACTAAGGAATAAGGTAATAAAAATATATCGAAACGTAAATCTCCCGCCTGCTTTAATGAGAGAAAAAATGTTTCTCAATTAATTTGATTAAAACAGATTAATAAGGAACCCAACTTTGTGAAATTCCTACCATATACTATTTGTACTTAATTTTGAAACACTTGTAAAAAATTTCTTATTATCTAAAATAAGGACTTTAAACAAACTGCGGCTAAAGATCACACCACATAATTATGCAGATCCGCCATTTATAATAAAAGTAAAGAGCTGAGTTTTTTAGCTGCACTGTTCCTTATGCAATAGCTTTTTTAAAAAACCATAATCATCAACGATTTCAGATTTTTCTGTGTTAGCGAGGATCTTAACCTGTCCAGGGGTGTTTTGCGGGGGCGGCAGGGTCTTAGCTAGAGGGCCGTGTTGGCGGTGTTATCGCGGCCAAAAAGGGAAAAACACGGCTAGATAAAATGAACGCGGTTTCATTATTTTTATAAGGCCGTGTTTAGGTTCATAAAATAGCAGACACAATTTCTTCCTATTTACTGTACGTCGTAAGAAAGTTTGTAAAATCGACGGTTGTTGTTGAAATTGGCAAAAGTGATATCTGTGATGACTGATGTTTTAATGTTTTGATGGATAATGGGAACTGTATGGTGTTAAAATGGTTTTAAATGCCCCCAAGAGTTGCTGAAATAACTTGCAAAGCATAGAACAACCACAGGTATTGTCTGTTGTTGGCGAGCATAACTAGAACCGTGAATTTGGCTATTTGGGGTAATTGACATGTGCACACCCTGGTCATTTAGAAACACGCTCAAGATATAAAGTCCTAGCTAAGACCCTGGGGGGGGGGGAATTTCCCCCCAAATCTGAAAATAGCTAAATTCTGGGGGGGGGGGAAGCATTCCCCCCTAAATGGAATATGAATATCATTATTAATATTAATATTAAATTGGTAAGTAGTAAGGCATATGATCTTGAGTATAAAAATGGGTACTCACTTGGAAATAGGCGAGCGTAGGAAATATAAAAAAAACCCCTGAAATTTGGAGGGAGCTCCCACCGAATCCCAAAACCTAAAATACCCCTGTCCTGCTTGTCTTAACTAATTTCAGTTTCGAGAACGATCTGTCACATGGAGCATTGTGTGTCGTTCAGTTTGCTTTTCTGAACGAAAATTTCCTGAAACACGCCGCCATGTCATATTTTCAAATTGGTGACCGGACTAGCTACACTTAAGAAGGGCCCAATCGTGTTCCAGGAATGGTTCAGAAGCCAGGTGAATTTTCAGCAAGAGAAAATAGTCTGAATCTGTCATCCTAATCCTTCCAGTAATTCCGGACCCCCAAATTTCACCGGACCTCGGCCTGAGCCCGACCGCTTAGTCCCTGGTTCAATAAGGTTTGCTTCTTTTTCCAGTCTCCACCGCAAAGTGTTGGTTTGAAATCTGGACTGCAAAGTAAACAACCCCGTTCTGTCGCTACAAGGAAACGAGTTGTGTTTGATCGAAGAGCGAAGGAGAATAAGAAACCTCGTTTTGACGAGGAAGAATATGAAGGTATTGTTGTTGTAGAAGTACATGAACGCATGGCCGAATTTTGAGGAGACCTTTGGGGAGGTTTGGACTACTCTTTATAGTATAGTAACGAGCGGGCGAACTTTGACGATGGTACACTGTCAGTCATACAGTAATTTAAAAAAACGAACTGCGATTCTTGTGCAGCCCTCTAAGGCCGAAAATACACTTGGTTTTCTATTTGTTGTTGCAAAAAATTCAGGTAGGGTAGGTCGTGTTTTCGTTTTTTTTATAAATGCTCATGCATGCATGAGAATGATATTCTACGTGAATTATGGCAAGCACAGATGGCACAAACATTTGTTTAATATTATATCAACTTTGAAACAAACAGGTTGCACCTTATATAACTAACTCAAAAAATTTTTCCGGACTAACATGAGAATATTAAAAAATTTTCGACCAAGATAAGCAAGGCTTCCAATTTTTTCACCTCAAACATAACAAAAGCTTTAAAATTGTTAAAATTGCCAACCATTTCATAACTTTGAGCAACTTCGACCATCTTTTATCCCAAACTTCGACCAAATTTTTCCGAGTTTTACCTTCAATTTTAAGCAAATGTCAGTTCCATTTTGACCAACTTTGGGCAAATACCAGTTCCATTTTGACTAACGTTTGTAGGCTAAAATATTTTATTTAGACCCGCTTTAAATAAGAACCTGTTCAGGCTAGAATTTCAAAACAGATTCTTATATTATCAAATAAAGTCAAAATTAAGTCATAAGTTACAATCAGTTTAGCTTTAAAGTGGATATAGAGTTGGTATATATAATACTGTCATTTTTTAGATCATTTGTGCATAATTTAAATAAATCATATATTACATACCTCCCTAAAATGAGTCGCTTTTCTCTTAAGAAAATAAGAACCTACAGTATTTAAGAACCTGTTTAGCCTAATTTCCTGGTAAGCACCATTATAGGTTCTAGGAAAATCTAGGTTCTTATATGCGGGATTTTACTGTATGTACTAAGCCTAACTTTCTACTACTGTCTGCTGTAAATAGCATGGTTACCATATTGGTGGACTGAGTAGTTTCGTATTTTATATTTCAGCTCAAAATTTCGTGCGTCTGTTCAATGCTGATCGTGGAAGAAAGGGTGGTGCTACAGACGTCACTGATTTAGACATTGTGTTGACGAACATTGAGGAAGTTGCACTGGAGATAAAGTATGTATACGATTCATTTGAAATCGATTTGCAGTGATAAACCACTGAAGTACTCGAAATTTTACAATAAAATCTAAACTAATTTAAATAACTACTTGAATATTGATATACTACGTTAAAATGTAAGTTTAATATACTGTACTGTACAAACTCTTGTTTCAAAATCTTGTTACTAACAGTACGCCCCTGTTTGACCGGGGTTTTTCTACTGTTCCAAGTTAACTTATCATCTGTAGTGACTAATTTTAAACCGTGTATGATTAACGCATGATGATTTTCTTAACATTAAAGGTGTAAAACAGATTCAGCAGTGAACAAAAAATTGGTTAGAGAAGCGTTCATCCAAATTCGACAAATATTCAGTGATACGGTATGTAGCGTTACTGTCATGCATGCACTGTGTATTAAACACAAGTTTTTCATATGCTGGATACCTCGATTACATACCTGTATATTTTCTTAGCCGTCTCTCTAAGCGTCTTCTCTCATGGCTTCAGCGCCTTCTCGCATGCTGCAGAAATTAGGAAGCCATGGAACGCGCTACTTACGTGGTCTTAAGCTTCGGATACACGAGCAATATTTTTGCTGCGATGGTTACGCAATGGGTGATAACAGCATTGCGTTGCCGTCGCACAAGGTGGCTACACCTGCAATATTTCACCTGCAATATACGTCTTTATAACGCTTTTCATTGGCTGGTCAAGAAACGTGTCATTCATCAACCTTGACCTTCCTTGACCACACCTCCCAATTTTCGGCAATCATTGCCGAAAATCAAATGATTTGAAATTTCGGCAACGATTGCGCGCAACTTTGCGTTGCCGTCGCAGAGCATGATACACAAGCAATTTCTTTCTCGCGACGGCAATGCAACGATTTTACCACCATTGCATTGCCATCGCCAGAAAAGTATTTCCCGTGTATCCGTAGCTTAAGGGGCTAGCAGGGTGTCCAGGGAGTCCAAATTCCAGGACTGGAAAGTTCTTGAAAATCAGTAGAAGTCCTTGAAAGTCCTGGAATTAATTTCCTTAACCTCCAGCTGTGCCAACCGTTAGTGATTTTGATTAAAATTACTGGATAAGATGAATCATTTGCTGGGCAAATCGCCAAATCCGTGCCATTTTCAAAGATTTTTCCCAGTTCTAGGTCCTTGAATTTACTAGAATAGGGCCTTGAAAGTCCTGGAAAAGTTCTTGAATTCCACCTTCACCAAAGGGTGGACACCCTGGGCTAGCTCCAACTTAACTGTCAAAATATGTACTTTCAAAACATTGAATTAAGAATTGTGGTGAACTCTAAAACCATGTGAAGGAAGTGGAGCTACTGTAGCTATCATCTAAGCATAAAATAAATGGCTATCAACTCTAAAAAACATGCACATGTACAATAGTCTAAACATATAAGGCTAAGATAGCTATTTAGCCAAATTCAAAAGCTATTGGGGCAGGATCTGCCTGAGTCATACAGCCATTCTCGCCTCCAGGCTACTAGGTTTAGGTTAAAGACGTTTCAGAACTGATTCTATTCTTTTTCAGATTGATATTTATAAAGAAAAGAAATATTTACAGTCTGCAACGACAAAGGTGATTGCATGTGCAACATACTGTATGCTATACGCAGACTAACTAACAGTCTAACATGCAGCTAAGGTCGATTTTTTGTGGAATGAAGATTTAGAATTCCGAAATTTTCTAATTTTCTTCGCAAAAATGTCATCACTCTGAGAAGAGGTGCAAAAGGCATGCAGAGGCATGCAATCAATAAATCGCTTCAGTTTAAGGAAAAGGACCCTGCCATAAGGGTTTAGTACATGCAGTATACCATCAAATTTCAAATCTAATGTAATATGCTAAACACAATATCTCCACGGGTTTTTTAGACAAATTCTAGAATCAAGAGAATGAGACAAGAACTCCTGGACATCCAAGATAAAAGAAAAGAGTAATATTAATAATTGTTTTGCATGCATGGTCATATTTCTCAGATGGCAACTCATTGTTGTCCAAATGAGACAAGCAGCCATGTAATAAAAGTACATAAAGCATGCAAACATGTGTCATTGACTCTTGTTTTAGTGGAAAACGCGTAAAAAATGCCTCGATTCACTGAGGAGTTCTTTTTATCAAGCGCCTTGGTTTTTTGTCAGGGCGAAGCCTGCTCTCGTCAGTTATTATGCAGTAATTATTATGAAATTTTCTGATCAAAAGATCATCTATTATTTATAGAGGGGAGGCAAAGCTCAACAAGCTGAAATCTGAATGTAACACAATAGAGAGACGAATTAAGGTTGGTAGGGGGAAGATATAATTCGATTAATATTTTATATTATAAATATGAAGATTTTTGTGGCATCTCACTTGAAGGAATAATATTTGATGCATGGTATATATTGTAGATGGAAATGGACCTTTCCCCTTATAACTAAAATTTTGATCTAGATAAAAATTTCATCACAGCTTGAAAGAGCATCACAAAATTAGTAATATTCCAGAGTTTCGTTGCGAAATGTTGTAAAATGCGGATAATATAGCCTTGCGAATTTTGCCGTTTTTCAGTCATTTTGTATATACGCACGGAAAATTGACAGCCCAATCGGGTCTTGGGGCATCAATTTCCCGTTTATAATACAAAATGACTGGAAATTGTAAATTTCGCAGGGCTATATTATCCGCATTTTACAACATTTCGCAACGTTGTGATGCGTAATGTTGTGATGCTCTTTCAAGCTGTGATGAATTTTTTGTCTATATTTGTCTAGATCAAAATTTTAGTTATATAAGGGGAAAGGTCCATTGTCGAGTGGGAATTTATATACATTTATTATTTTATGTAATTTTTATTACATTTTATAGTTCTTTATAGAGATTTTGAGCACTGATAAAACTGATAATATCACATGTGAGATTACTGTATTTAATATTATGATTAATTTCACACGTGAAAATTATCGCTTTTCAAAGACTGTCCTGATTAAGATATCATGTTTAACACTCGAAATAACTTTAGGTCCCTGACAGGAATTGAACCTGCGGCCCTGCGGTTCCGGTTCAGCGCTCTAACCAACTGAATTTTCCATATGAAAGTTTAATCCTATCTGACTGGGACGAACATTTTTTTGTTCTATATTTATAGTACTGCATGAGCAGCGTATAGTTTGAAAATATAAATTAGCAAAAAATAGTATAATTGTTAAAAGGCCTACTGTAAACAGAATGCCGTTTACAGCATTTTCATAATCTTCATTAATTTAATTTTAGAGCAAGGAAGAGGCGTACAATTTTCTTACTGAGTTTGAACAATTTCAAGATGACTTGAGAAAAAGCGATCCAGATCATAACAGTGGAGAGGTAAAAAGTTGTATTTCATTGCACCATTAAGAAACCAGATGCTTATATGTGAATGGGCTGGCTTAGGTTACATATCTATAGATATATTACAAGTTAAAACAATGTGGAGATCATGAGCGGCAATTTACAAGAACATTGAAAGGATATTAAACCTGAAAGTTTATTGAAAAATATTGAAGAAAAAAACCCCAAGAAAATAGTTGTCTTTTCAGTTTTGATAAAAAGGAATAAATAGAGTGGGCATCACAGATGTCTTGGTTCAGAGTATATTGAAAAATAAAGGGCCTTCATACTTGACAGAAAATTGTCTGAGATTTGTACGAGACCGAGCTCGCTATTTTGTTGTGTTACTACTGAGTACATGGATGACAAGTTACACATTACCCACATGCAGACATTTACATCATTGTAATGGCTAGAGCCATCGTGTCCGCACTGAACTGTATACGCTTTGGTGGGTAATACACAATCAATCTACTGTACGTATCGATCTCATCCCATTCGCGTTCACACTTCAGATCGTTCTGAGATCATCTCTTCATGCGAGCATTCAATCCAAGATCGATCTTCAATGTTTTCGACTGTTCACATTAAGTTCGCTTGACTTTAGATCGATCTCAGGTCGATCTAATAGTGGTGTGTGAAAAAGCTCATAAGGTGACAGCCAGAGGCGCCCTTATAGTACGCCTTCGACTCGATCCGGTTGAGCTGCCACCTTCGTATAATAGACGCTCTAATTGCCAAGAACAACACCAAACAAATAATTTAGCATGTTACAATCTAGCGTGAAGCTTCTCGGCTAATAGGCTGGGGGGCATTGGACTTATTCAGAAATGACCTATATATCCATTCCCCTACTGTTTCTAGGAATATCGTGGAGACGAGAGCCTGCCATCATTGCTATGTGAAGGCAGCGGTTATCTATCTACAGAGAGGCAGCTGAGAAATATTAACGATAAGTTACAATTATGGTTGGACAAGAATAACACATAAATGATTTATATAATAATATATGGCTATAAAATATAATAGCTGCATGTACAGAATATATCTAAGTATTACCGTTTGTAAGTCATGATTGTATTTGTGGCCAACAACAGAATCCTGTGGCCCTGTTACACTTACTCAATACATGCACCCTTTCGATAATTACGTCATTTGGCCTGTGAGCCCATAGATATCTTATA
>CACRXK020013278.1:0-14205 GCA_902702795.2 Paramuricea clavata
TTTTGCCTATTAAATTACTATGATCGGAAAAATGTAAAATTTCATGTTCTCTTATACGAAAAATAAACTATACCACTAGAAAGAGCGTAAAAACTGTATATAAGACAATTAAGTGAGTTCTACGTTTTTCCAATCCTATTTCGAGTTTTTAATGTTAAAAAATGCACCAAATTAATGCTAATTAGTACCCATTTTGCCAACTTTAACCATCTTTAATTCAAAATCGGCTTGAAAATCGCACTAGTCGCTTAAGTTGTCTTATATATAGTTTTTTACGCTCTTTCTAGTGGTATAGTTTATTTTTCGTATCAGAAAACACGAAATTTTACATTTTTTCTGATCATAGCAATTTAATAGGCAAAATTTAAAAATTCCCAAATTTTTGGCTATAAAGCAAAAATCAGAAGTGGTAACACACACAGTCTTATTCACCAAGGCTTGAACTATAAGAAAATGCCTGTTACCAGCTTCTAACATAAAGTTGCCATCAAACTCTCTTTAGAGGCACTTTTTGCCACCTTGGCCGGCCGACTATATTGCATTAAAACGATAATTGGAACAAAAACTGACTTAATATTTCTATATATGGAATTATTATTAAATTCTACATGTCAAATGATTCATTCAAGTATTATCATTTATATATAGAATGATTTTGTACAGTATTCAGTGGCAAGCTAGCTACCATGGCAACTGGTCATGCCATGCCAATAAACCTGTATCTATTTGAATAATGCAAATCATTATATTAAAAGCTTGCATAGCGTGACCTGTTGCTATGTCAGCTTCACAGGCTGACAGTATTATAATTATAAATACAAAAGCAAGAAGTTATAAGCATTGAATGTATTCAATGACATATACATTTAGCTGATCTTTCGACTTTTCCTGTTTACATGATGGAAGTTGGGATGATTTTTGATGTATTGGAATAAGTCACTAGGCTAAACAAAAGTTCAAATGCTTGTTAACAGAACTCAAATATTGTAGACAAGATCTTGTAGTTCAAAAAGATTATAATTGCTGCTTGAACAACCTTTCGTTTACAGTAACTATAATCTATCTCTAGAAAAGTAATGTTTTTGCTGAATTGTGCACTGTGACTCATTTCAATACATCGAAATCATCCTGCCTCATATCTCGTCCTGGCGAAGCGGGATCGTATAAACAGACCCTTATTCAGCAAATTACGCATGGTGCCATCCCTTGGGGGTGAGGCAGCATTTTCCTTGCGATAGTAACTTCTAGTATATTGTTATACATAGTTATGCGCTTAAAAATTACCCGGACACGAACAAGTAAGTGCTTTGTACCAACAAAGTGTTTTGTTTTGTTTTGTTTTGCCTAGTTTATGCATGCATTTTGATTTTTGACGTGTAGCTAATATATTTGTTCTTTGTTTATTAATAAATGTCAAGTTCAAATTTGATTGTCTCGAATACTTTTATGCATATTATTAACAAGTAATAGCATGGTTTCTCGTGCAATTTGGATAAACATGTACTCGTGAGTTTTTCAAAGACCTCAAATAGCACTCGTCCTTCGGACTCGTGCTATTTTGAGGTCTTTGAAAAACTCACTCGTGCATGTTATATCCAAATTGCACTCGAAACCATGCTATTACCTATACATATAAAAGTCTTTCATCCTCGTGGTCTTTAGTATATTTAATATATAGTCTGATAGTCATATAGATTTGGAAAGAAGTTCAAACAACTTTTGTTACTTTACAAAATCTAGTGTTGATCATAAAAGGAAGTTTCCAACCAAAGAATCGGGATGAAAATTTTTGTATTGTTGATATATTTTATTATTAGGCCAATGAAAATTGATATCATGTTTCTCGTCCACAATTTTCAAAAATTTGGAGCGGGATTTTTTTCATTATTTTTTGTATTTGAATTCTGCTTGTCAATAATTTCCTTGACCCAGTAAAAACCCCCATAAAAATCTGAAGTATATCGGTGTATAATTAATTTTAATTTAATACGTCCTACACTACAGTATATTTCTACACATACCAGGGCTGACATGAAAAATAGAAGCACTCTGGCGAGTAATACCTTTAGAAAGATACAATTTGAGTTGCGCTTGCGGAATGCAGCAATAAGACTTTGATCTGGAGATCAATTTGGTGTTTTGTTAAGCCTATTTTTCAAAAATAATGAATGAAAAATTTTCGTGGGGCAGATAAATATCCCATGTGGGCAGGGACGAGAAACATGATATCAATTTTCATTGGCCTTACTGCGATTTTCTGTTGAGCTTAGAGACAGGAAGTTTAGCTAGATAGTTTAATCGTTGAAACTTACAAGTTACCAAAGACAAATTCCAATGTTGTCTAGCGAAAATGAGAATGTTTCATGAGAGATTTAAGGATTTTCCACCAATCACAGCAAAGGAATTTGAATCTGTTCGCTATGATTGGTCGAAAGTGCTTAGACAACATGCTCAGATTACATCACAAATGTTGCTCTCTAAACGGAAAAACTTTGCCGATCTAAGCTCAACTGCAAATTGCATAATTTATTCAATCGAATTCATTGTTTTGATTGGCTGATAGCCGTAAGCGAATTTGTCATCAATTCAATAGCAATTATATGGAGGGGTGATGACGACAATGACGTACCGACTGTGGAAGGTGTGAAGAGCAACGTGCATAAATTTGTTCTACAACCGGCTACTGTTTTATCATTTAAATAAATAAATAAAACAATTATTGATTTCACCCTCCCCCCCCTAATATATGAATTACTCCGATTGGCAGGGCAATTAAGGATCTTGCAAGGCAACAAAATTGCAGGCATAATAGATTTTTGCAGGACAATTATGCCAAACACCCCTCCCCCCCCTCAACTAAACAGCCCCTGGTTGTGCCAATTTCGCCCCTGGTTGTGCCAATAGCATAGGATAATAGCATATGTATACTGTAGTCTCATTGTCTGAAGTCTGTGCCAGAAAAAAGAGATACAAGTATATTGCCCAAATTTCCTTAAAAAAATTGACGATTCATCAAGTCTTGGGGTCTGCAGCCCCAGCCCCGTCTTGTATGCTTACGACACCCATATATCCACATATAAATTTTGCTTTGACAAGTACTGTAAGTGTATTCTAAATAAGAAATGGTGCTGTAGTTATAATTATGATACTATTGCAACAACAAAAAACTTTCATGAATTTGTTTTATAGGACCTAAATGATGATAATGAACAGAAAGAAATGAACAGAAAAAGAATGTGTTTCTCAGGATATTTTTAACTTGCAGAGACAGGTACAGTAACTACTGTAATTTATATTAACAATATATATATATTAACAAAATTTTATTTTAGTTAATCTTGCTGATGCAATAATTTTAAATTAAAAATTTGTCAAATAAATAAAGCATGAATTTGACTTTGTTGAAAACCTTCAGCTATTTATAGCTTGTAAACAAGTAAAGTTTTCCCACCAATGTAATATTGGTTGCTGATGTTTTTGCCTGGCATACATCTCATTCTGCCTAGCTGGGCTCATGTTAATGGACAAATGCACCATACTTTAATATTTTACTTTGCCTGATACCAGACAAAGTAAAATCTACACAGAGAGAGTTGCAAATTAATGAATGAATATATTTTACATGAACCTTGAACACCTACTTTTATAGAGATTAGGGAGTGGTCATTATTTATGGGGAGGGGGGGGGAATGGGGAAAAGAAGAATTGAAAACTTTTTTGACCCCCCCCCTCCAGACTGAAGGCAAACTTTTTGTGCCTCCCCCCTCATAAAAGTAGAAACTTTTCTGACCCCCCCAGCGTGGATTGAAAAATTAACAGCAATGAAACAGGTGTGTGTTGCAGGTAAAGTTAGATATTAGGACAATCTGTTTAATCTAGCTCATGATACTTTACCCTGGTGAATACGATTCAACCATATGTGATTAAAAATATATATTATGTGTTACTACTTTACAATGCAACATTTGTCCTACCCTAACCCATGACCTGTCTTCATACAGCGAAATGACTTGAACACAGGGTTTTTTAAGACTTTGTCTGGGGGGTGGGCATCTACAAAAAGGGACCATACTATATTGAGTGTGGAGAGATGACAGATGGTTGTTGGTGAGAAAAAGTTTGGTGTGATATTGTATGTACTAGTAAGGGGGTCTGGGGGAATTCTCCCCCAGAAAATTTTTTGTAGTTTTCCACCCCTAGAACTGAAATGTGAGCATTTTCTGAAACAGATTTTTGGATATACAGCGTTACATTGTGCGTTGATAGACCGAATCTGATCAGTGAAGTGTACTTGCATGGTATGTTTATGTAAATACCACAACTGGGTCACTCAGGGGGTAGAAAGCTTGTTAAACGTAGTGGGCCCAACTCCCACGATTGCGAGGCGCAACCATGGTTGGCACCGACCAGGGAAATTTTGAAAATTTTGAGTCTCTAGATCGTTGGAAATAGCATTTTCAAAGTCTTCCTTTTTGGTATTTGTGATTATAGAAATCAGAACTCTAGACATGGTATTTAAGTTCCAAAACTTTTATGACCCCCCCTTTCTCTGTGTTAAAACTTTTTTAACCCCCCTATTTATAAGGGTAAAACTTCGTTTGCCCCCCTCCCATTCCCTCCCCCCCTCCTCCCCATAAATAAAGACCACTCCCTTAGTACTGTAACTTGCTTTGAAGGGATAGGGATACCATTTGTTTGTGTGAACTGAGTATGTTATTGTATTTCTTAGTGCAAGACATAGATGCATTTTGACCTAACTAAATCCAATTGAGTTTACATCAGACATTTGCAAATACTTTTCCCAACCCATTGCCAATGTTTGTATTTTTTAAAGGCAAAAATAAACTAAATAGCCTCTATCTCTACATATAACTATGATATAAATCATCTAATTATTTATCATTTGCCGTTACTATACCCAGGATTCCAGAGCCTTCGTAAATAATAAATTGAAATGTCGCGTAGGCTCTGGTTCAACAGGGCGATTCTTTGATTAAGCCTCGCCAATCACAAAACAGATTTCGTGGTTTTAGTGGAGAATCTGTACTAAAACCACTAATTCTGTTTTGTGATTGGCACGGTTGAATCAAAGAATCTCCCCGTTGAACCAGAGCCTTCGCGACGTTTCAATCTGCACTAAAACCACTAATTCTGTTTTGTGATTGGCGCGGTTTAATCAAAGAATCTCCCCGTTGAACCCGGAGCCTTCGCGACGTTGCAATTTATTATTTACTGTCGAAGGCTCTGGAATCCAGGGCAGGGGACCGTTACTACTATTATAGCACTATTCCATGGCTATACTATTGACCAATATTTTTAACCAATAAGCTAAAACTAATTGCCTTGTGCCCAGGGGTCTGCCTACTAGCCCCAAAACATGTTTCCTCTGCCAATTTTTTAATTTTTAATACTCATCGGATAATTCATCAGACTCAATATTTGACTGTCTGTGCAGTGTAGGTAGTGTCAATTAATATAGACAAAGTAATTTTCGTTGGTATGAATGGAATTACCTGAAAAATATTAGAAGAAACTCAACGTTTCATGCGAAGGCCCTTCGTTAGCGCGCAGTTAGTCGAAGGTGACAAATGGCCTTCGCTCAAAACGTCGAGTTTCTCCTTATATTTTTCAAATAGTTGCATTCCTACTAACGAAAGTTTTCTTCATCTAAGTACTTTCCCTAGAAATTGCTTTTTACCAAATTACTGACATCCAATATTGCATTGCACTCTTGATGATGTTAATACATCAAATACTCATCAGAGGCCAGTTGTTCAAAGCTGGATTAACTCAACCCTAAGTTAACCTAAAATTCAAAGCAAACTTCCTGACAGCTTGTTTATAAATTTGGAAATATTTCTTTAGAAATCTTGTCTGGATCAGTATAGGAGTTTGCTTCTTTGAAGTTTTGAAACAGAAAAACTAAAACAGCGGTGACGTACAGCAGGTTAAATTTTAACCCAAGATTAGCGCTAATCCAGCTTTGGACAACTGGCCCCAGGAATGTAACTGTTTACATAAACAAAATCCTATACAGATATGATATATAATTATATATGCTTTAAAAATAAATGTTTTCAGTATTGTTCTGGAGGTTAGCACTTGGCATGTGGGATCTGATTGTAAAAGTGCTGCACTTTGGATTGCACACTAATACTGTAGTTGCATTTTTTGCAATGATTTTCAGAAATTTTTCCTCTCTCAAAAATCTGTCCAGGAAACTTTATTCAATAGTTTTTTTCTATTTTTGTTTTTAGGTGTTAGCTGAACTTCACATAATTATAATCAAGTAAAATCTGTAAGTAATATCATATGTAATTCTATCACTTCTATGTAGTTAGATGCGTATTGTCTTGTGTCAGGTCAGATCGATATAGGCTGAACTGGTTTGAGAAATAACTGAAACCAATACACTGATTATCAAACTGAAATCTTAGATATCTTTGAAATTAAGAATCAAAATAGTTAAGTAAACAAATTATTACGGCATAATTCCAGGTCCAGTATTGACATGTGTTAGCTGCCGTTGTAACTCATCGTGATTAATTAAATTAATGATATTATTCCTTGTTCTACCTCAAGAATGGGGGTCCTCTGCATGCTCTGGTGCCGAGTTGTGTCAGTCATGTGTGCCGCCCGCATCAATCCATCCCTAGCTAGAGAGCTTGTACACTTTGTTATGTTATTTGTAGTGTAGTGGTTCAGGGGGGGGGAGGATTTAGTTGCTACAATATAAGAGAATTCCCTATATATAAATGCTTCCCTTTTATTAGCCCCTGCTGTATGAAACCCCAAATCTGTATAAAGTTCACTGCTTTAGGGGCTTTGGTGGTGCAATCGTCAGAGCAAGCATTATTCACCTCTGAGATTGTCCTCACATTGGACTAAAGACACTTATGTGAAAAGAGTTAGTCAACACTCTACCAAACGTCTGGTTTCCTACCACAGGGAATGTTGACAGAGTGGGTTGGGATTAGCCCCTAACTGACACTTCCACCATACCTGTGCACCATGACCAGACATCAGTCATAAGGTGGCTGCCAGAGTGCCCTTAGTGAGCCTTTGACTCGATCATATGATAACACTTATGTTATGACTCGATCATAGGATAACACTTATGTGCGCCAACATGGCTGCCAACAGAATCTTGAAGCTGCTCATTATTTCAAATGTTTTTATACTTTTAACGCATGCTTATGAGCCTAAAGTACACAGAGCACTTCCTAAAAACACAATGTTGAAGGATTGGACTGGATTGTCAATGGATGGATCATTTTCAGAAAGATATGAACTCATTTTGCCAGTGAGATCGCATATAGTAATATTGCGGTCAAGTCTTGAATCGAAATTCAAAATCGCGCGAGCTATTACCAAGTGTACGAAGGACGGATCCACAAGTCTCGTACTGCCAAGGAAACCTTTCAAAGAGGACTTGACTATATGCGCTGATATATCACCAAATCCTGGCCCTGTGAAGTCAAACGACAGCGTTTCGAATGTAACATCAAACCAGCGTTTATCACAGCCCACGACGCCGAACTCTCATATCGCCTTAACTCACGTTTACAAACCATCATTTCTTCGTTCCTTCCGCCTTTCGCCTTTGTCGAAGCATATAGACCACAATATATATAATTACATTCGTACCCTTGGCATTTTAAAACCTTTCCGCGGTCGCCGCAGTGGAAGAAAAGTTAAAATACGCAATATGACACGGAACTATAATCACGTTCATGGTCACAATAACAAACGCAAAATTAGCATATCTTCGCATCATATTAATAGCGTGCCTAATACATGTAACATTTTCCCAATCCCTGCTGGAGAAACCTCAACCGATTCGCGACTATTGAAAGAGACACCGTCTAAAGAGTTTGTCCCAAGCCTAATGTTAACCAATGTGATGTCTCTTGCTCCCCAAATCGACGAAGTCAGTCTTTTCCTTCTGAACAAAAATCCCGATGTAGTATTTATCACAGAGACCTGGCTTACAAATGCTATCGATAAAAGCCATATCAATATTCCCGAATATAACGTTGTTTGTAAAAACCGATCCTCTGGTAGTCACGGTGGCGTTTGTTTATACTTGAGGAACTCGATCAGTTACGAAATTTTAGATCACTTTCACAACGCCGAAACTGAAGTTCTTTGGGTTAAAATTAGACCAACCAGACTTCCTCGAGGATTCCCATGTATAATTACTGGTACCTTATATCATCCCCCAAGTTCGGACAATAACATGATGTTAGAATACCTTGCAAAGTCTCTTACGGACATAGAAGGTCATTATCCTGGGTGTGGAATAATTTTAGCTGGCGACTTTAACCGTCTCAATGTAAGCAGACTGTCTCGTCAGTTCCGAATGAAACAACTTGTTCATCTACACACAAGAGGCGATCAAACACTAGACCTTATCCTCACCAATCTCAATAAATACTATGACAAAAACTCCCTTTCATCCTTCCCTCCGTTCGGCCTATCCGACCACAATGTTTTACTGTTAAATCCGAAAGAAAGGCGGCTGTTTTCATCTCGGGATAGGAAAAAAGTTTTTTGGAAACGCGACACAAGGGAAATTCGGAAACAAGAATTGGGACGGTACCTTAGCTCCCTAAACTGGGACATACTCAACGATATTAAGTCGTGCAATAGGAAAGAACAATTATTTGAGGACTTAATTAAAACTGGACTGGATATAATAATGCCACTAAAGAAAACAAAATTACACACCAACAATCAACCTTGGATAACACCTGAATTTATCACCCTGATTAAACGCCGACAGGAAGCTTTCGCTCAGAAAAAAATGTCAGAATTTCGTCACTACAGAAACCTTGTAAACCGAGAGAGAAAGCGTTTACGTGACAACTACTTTTCCACGAAAGTAATCCATCTAAAGGGTGCCAAACCGTCTGTTTGGTGGCGTGAACTGAAGCGTATTTCAGGTATGCAGCCCAACAGTAGCAACGTAAACAGTTTTACGCAGCTAAAATTTAATGAACATGATTATAAAGGTAACCCAGAGGAAATTGCAAACAGAATAAACGAGTCCTTCTTACCACCCATGCGTGAATATAAACCTCTGTCTAGCAACCCATTCAACAATGGTGAGTTTGGTCCAGACCTAGAGACTTTTGAATTGACAGAACTAGATACATATAACCTACTTAGGAGAATTAATCCTCGAAAAGCTAGCGGGCCTGATGGTATCCCAAACTGGTTGTGTAAAACGTATGCCGAGATACTCGCAAAACCAGTCTGTAATATTATCAATTCTTCTTTTGATGAACAGAGATTACCGTCAATGTGGAAACATGCTGACATCATCCCAGTCCCGAAGGTAAAACCAGCCACTGATGTCAACAAACATTTGCGACCGATCTCCTTGACGCCATCAATCTCTAAAGTTGCAGAAGAATTTGTGATCACAAAGTACATAGCGCCTGCTATAATGAATACATTAGATCCGGATCAGTACGGGGCCATACCAAAGTCCTCTTCAGTGCTTGCCCTGATCTCAATGATCCACGAATGGTCCCAAGCTACAGACAAATCTGGCGCAACAGTTAGAGTAACTCTTTTTGATTATAGAAAGGCATTTGACCTAGTTGACCATTCCATCCTAATTAAAAAACTTCAAAACCTGACGTCATTACCCCGAAAGGTATGCTCCTGGATAACCGACTTTTTGTCCAACAGATACCAAAGAGTGAAGCTTGCTGACGCCCTTTCGTCATGGAGACACGTCCCCTCAGGAGTACCCCAAGGCACCAAGTTAGGCCCCTGGCTATTTCTTCTAATGGTGAATGACCTACGTGTGAACAGCGTCAGTACGTGGAAGTTTGTTGACGACACGACAATTTCGGAAATCATTCCAAAGAATTCCCTTACCCACACTCAATCCGCTACCACGTCTGTTGAGAAATGGTCTGCAGACAACAAACTGCACTTGAACGCAGAAAAATGCAAGGAGCTGAGGATCGACTTTAAGCGTGTTCATCAGGAGTTTGACCCAATTAAAGTAGACAACGTTCCACTCAAAATAGTGGACCACGCAAAAATCCTGGGCCTGATAGTCTCAAAATCATTACAATGGAACCTCCATGTCGACCATGTCATCAAGAAAGCGAACAAACGTCTGTATTGTCTGGTCCAACTCAAACGTGCAAATGTTCCTGAGGCAGATATTGTTAACTTTTATTGTACCTGTATTAGACCCACTCTCGAATACGCATCACCGGTATTCCACCACTCTTTACCAAAGTACTTGTCTGACGATCTTGAGCGAGTACAAAAACGATCCTTGGCTATAATTTACAGAGGGCAGCCATATTCAGAGAGCCTGCAGCAATCTGGACTAAACTCCTTATCGGTCCGAAGACAAACACTGTGTGAAAAGCTTTTCCTTAAAATATCAACTGACAGTGACCATAAACTCCATGCACTGCTGCCGCCAAAACACCAAGCGAAATATAACTTAAGACACAAACGCCTCTATGCTCTTCCAATGACTAACACTAACCGCTTCAGGAACACTTTTGTGCCATCTATGATATATTATAATAATTTAGTAGGCTAACATGTCTAATATTTAAATTTATATACTATTGTAAAAATCTACGTAATTCAGCCAAAGTGGCTGCAAAGTGGCTTTTAATAAAATATCTATCTATCTATCGCTCAGGTTGAGCTGCGTCCTTCGCAATTCAGCTCTCAGCTGCAAGTAAGCATGATTAGTACCTAGTACATGCAAGTAAGGATGATTAGATCCTAACTCCATTCCTAGTACACCCCCAATTACTCACTTACTTACTTAACAGGTTATAAAATTAATGGATTATTGTAGGTTTATGTAGATGGAAATGTTGAGTGTACATTTTATACATTTATTAGACCTAACCAGGAGTATTTGCAAAACTGTAGGCCCTCTAGGAAACAGACATGTGGCCCTGTGAATGCAATTCCAGTGCAGTGCTCTAAGCTGTACTTTGGTACATGCAAATTTTGAGTATAAATTTTATATGTTTATCCAGGAGCAGTTGCAAAAAGTGCAACTATGGGCCAGGCTCTGGCAGGAATGGACCTGTGGCCCATGACCTTGCAGCTAGGGCTCTACAACAAGAATCTTTAGCTAGCATGGCTTAATTGCCTGATTCTCGAAATTTCATCTATAAAAAACCTTCAACACTTAGTTCTATCGAGTGAGATGCCCTAAATCCTGATAACAATATTCGTTTCATGTTTCAAATTTTGTTTTTAATATTTATTAGCCATCAACACAAACGAGAAAACCGTTTTGGTTCCAAACTGTAGAATTCCAGTTGATGTTGTGAGGAATGAAAGATGATGTCAACCAATAATGAACTATCAGATGCTCAGCGTATGTCATTGCATGCCATTATGTTTTCGAGGCTATCCACTTAGTTATGACTTATCTGGATTGTGTCAATCAGAGTTGTATTGTTGGCAGAGGTTAATTTTAAAAAATGTTATCTTAATTTGCATACAGGTGTATTCATGGTTGCATGATTGTAGTCCTAGCTTATATATTGTAAATATTTAATAATTTTAGCTATTATTAAAATTGTGAATACTATTAAATTGGCGCTCTTTTGTTTATTTTTTTATTCCAATTACATCTGTGATCTGAGACCAAGCTGAACAAAGGTGTAATTTTGCACACCTTCCAAGATGTGTATTTTCAAGCTGTGTAGCAAGCGAAAAGGCGTGTTATTTTCCACACCTTGCAAGGTGTGTAGAAAAGCACGCCTTTAGGTGTGTAATTTGTTCGCCAGAGATCCAGGGCAAAATACACAGCTTATGGTGTGTAAAAATACACACCTTTTTGAAAAACATGCCTTAAGATGTGTGAATTTGGCGACAAGCAAAAAAACGAAAAAAACACCGCTTTATCTTGCAAATACACACCTTTAGGTGTGCAAAAATACCTACCTTTTTCGGAAAATACGCACCTTCATCTGTCTAAAAAAACACGCCTTCAGGTGTGTGAATTTGGCGACTGAGTGCACTAAATTACACCGTCATGCTCAACGAGATATTTGCCTGTAATAAATTTTGATACGATCATGGTTATATGTACCGAAAACCGGTATACTTTCTATTTCTCGATTCTGTAACGGTATGCCAATGCTACACTAAACCCTCATGCTCACCGAGATATACTGTATATCTCTAATCACGCATTTATATGACCGTGGTTATACATACCGAAAACCGGTATACTTTCTATTTCTAGACTCTGTAGTGGTATGTCCACACCAAACTACACCTCATGCTCACCTAGATATATGTCTTTAACCAAATATTTATACGACCATGGTTATACATACCGAAAACCGGTATACTTTCTATTTCTAGATTCTGTAGTGGTATGTCCATACGAAACTACACCCTCATCCTCACCTAGATATTTGTCTCTAATCCAGTATTTATACGACCATGGTTATACATACCGAAAACCGGTATACACTCTATTTCTAGATTCTGTAGTGGTATGTCCATACGAAACTACACCCTCATCCTCACCGAGATATTTGTCTCTAATCAAGTATTTATATGACCATAGTTATACATACCGAAAACCGGTATACTTTCTATTTCTAGATTCTGTAGTGATATGTCCATACGAAACTACACCCTCATCCTCACCGAGATATTTGTCTCTAATCAAGTATTTATATGACCATGGTTATACATACCGAAAACCGGTATACTTTCTATTTCTAGATTCTGTAGTGGTATGTCCATACGAAACTATACTCTCATACTCACCGAGATATTTGTCTGTAATAAATTTTTATACGACCATGGTTATATTACTGCAACCCTCTTACCCAAATACTTCTCTCTAATCAGGTTTTTGTATCACCATGGTTATATATACCGAAAACCGGTATACTTTCTATTTCTAGATTCTGTAGTGGTATGCCCATACGAAACTAAACCCTCATGCTCACCGAGATATTTGTCTCTAATCAAGTATTTATATGACCATAGTTATACATACCGAAAATCGGTATACTTTCTATTTCTAGATTCTGCAGTGGAATGCCCATACTAAACTACACCCTCATGCTCACCGAGATATTTGTCTCTAATCAAGTATTTATACGACCATGGTTATATATACCGAAAACCGGTATACTTTCTATTTCTAAATTCTGTATTGGTATGTCCATACGAAACTACACCCTCATCCTCACCGAGATATTTGTCTCTAATCAAGTATTTATATGACCATAGTTATACATACCGAAAACCGGTATACTTTCTATTTCTAGATTCTGCAGTGGAATGCCCATACTAAACTACACCCTCATGCTCACCGAGATATTTGTCTCTAATCAAGTATTTATACGACCATGGTTATATATACCGAAAATCGGTATACTTTCTATTTCTAGATTCTGCAGTGGTATGAGCATACTAAACTATACCCTCATGCTCACCTAGATATATGTCTCTAATCAATTATTTATATGACCATGGTTATATATACCGAAAACCGGTATACTTTCTATTTCTAGATTCTGTAGTGGTATGCGCATACTAAACTATAGCCTCATGCTCACCTAGCTATATGTCTCTAATCAAGTATTTATATGACCATTGTTATACATACCGAAAACCGGTATACTTTCTATTTCTAGATTCTGTAGTGGTATGGGCATACGTACTAAACGGTCTAAACCACACACTCACGCTCATCTAGATATATGTCTCTAATCAGATTTTTCTATGACCATGGTTATATATAGTGAAAACTGGTATATATAACCATGGTCATATAAATACTCGATTAGAGACATATATCTCGGTGAGCATGCACGAGTGTTTTGTTTAGTATGGCCATACCACTGCAGAATCTAGAAATAGAAAGTATACCGATTTTTGGTATATATAACCATGAGCATGTAAATACTCGATTAGAGACATATATCTAGGTGAGCATGAGGGTGTAGTTTCGTATGGACATACCACTGCAGAATCTAGAAATAGAAAGTATACCGGTTTTCGGTATATATAACCATGGTCATATAAATACTTGATTAGAGAAAAATATCTAGGACGGTGAGGATGAGGGTGTAGTTTCGTATGGACATACCACTACAGAATCTAGAAATAGAAAGTATACCGGTTTTCGGTATATATAACCATGGTCATATAAATACTCGATTAGAGACA
>CACRXK020013279.1:0-13734 GCA_902702795.2 Paramuricea clavata
TATATATTGTTCAGTTTTGAACCTAGTCAACTTTTTAATTGACGAAGACCTAAGTCACTTGTCGAAGCGTCTTAACATATTTTTAAATAAACGTAGTTTTTAACGTTTTTATCAAACTAGTGTCAAACCTTTCTACATCTCAATAATATGTCTAATCCTGGTTACAATTTTAACATTTTTAATATATATATATATTTATATATATATATATATATAGTCAATAGGTCAATTTATCTGAAGAGTGCCACATACTGTGGTACGAAACTATTTAGTTATAAAGATGCCTAGTGGATTTTGTTGATTTGTTGTACCTTAATTTATATATATATATATATATATATATATATATATATATATATATATATATATATATATATATATATATATATATATATATATATATATATATTGTTGGAATGTAGGGCACCTTGTTGATAACAGCATTACTTGTAACGCTGAAAGGTTTCCCCTATACTAAAATAAAGTTTTTCATATTCATACTCATAGATTGCAGAATCGCTTATATCCGCGGTAACCAAAGTATGTCAATACCTGTGAAATATTTAATATTTCTTGAACTGAATCGGTAACATACAACACCTGACCACGATCACACTCAACAACAATGATAAATCCGCCTGCTGCCTCTGTAATTAGGTTCCTCAGGTCATCATCTGACATGAAACTGGGCTTGTGATTTGTTTCTTTCAAAGGTTCTGCTGAACCTATAAACAAAATGTTGTGAAAGTTTATAAGTGGAGTAGTGACAACTATATTTATTATACACTCACGCGCACTTAACCAATCAGTAATCGTTGAGAGGGTCACGTGCCGATCCAATATTTTACGATATTGGACAGGAACCTACTGGACAGTTGCGAATCGTGGCATTTTTCATGGTTTCTCAACCCTTTTCAGATGTTATGTCAATTTCAAACATACGACAAGCGATATGGCAGAATAATGAAATGAATTTGGGACATTAATACAGTTTTTTCTACCAGTTTTGTTTAAAATTATAAAAGCGCCGGAAAACTTGTCTTCCAGAAATTCATTTGTTTGCAACATCCTCGACGTTAGTAATATTATTTTTTTGTTAAAATTAGGTCAAATTTCCTTTAAACATGATGGAATATTGAGTTTATTTATGCACGCATATTAGTAAAAACAAGTTTATTAACTTTTTGTTTGGTCATTTAAGCAAATTCGCCGCCGATATATGTATAGTAGCCTAATGTTGTCGCTGTTTTATTCTCGCTGTGTTACTTTTATCGCTTATTAACAATTTTTTGTTATAGAATTGTTTTCATTGTTTAATACATAATAAAACTCTTATTGGATTCATCTTCGCCCAATATGGCAAAACAATAATTCTGATATCCTGCTCAGCCTCATCCATTAATTCTTAATTATCAAGATACTACACAAATCAGGCGCCGGTTGTATAAAAAAAGTAGTTAAAGTTAACTGCATGCAGTTATACTGTAGTTAGTTAACTACATGACTTAACTGCGTTGCACAAAACGTAGTTAGTCGGATAGTTAACTAATCACGCAGTTAGCTGTGCGTGGGGCGTTTAAACATAAAATTACATAACGTAACCCACGATTAACGACTGCTGACGAGCATTTTTAACATTTAAAGTGTGTTCGTTCACTGCAACCAGCTATATCAATCATGTTTCGCTCGCTACTCTGGTTCACTGAAATAAATGATTACAAAGCCCAGTCGAATTGTAATCAAGACCCAACATTTCGACACTCCAGTCTAGTGTTTTCATCAGGGGTGATCTAAAATTGCAATCTTGGCTTCTTAAATACCCAAGGTATGACGTCACCTGCCAATGAGATGCATATATTCCTCTGGCGAATAGGCACCGTCATCCCTACTCAAAGCATGATTACACTGTAAAAACTGATACAGTAGGTTAAAACAACCTATTTCTAAAGGTTGTAACCAATAATTAAAGGTTGTTTTAACCAATTGAATGGGTTAGAACCGATTTAAATTAGTTAAAATAACCTATTATTATCAGGTCAAATTTTGCGACCAATAAAAATAGGTTAATTTAACCAATCTTTTTGGTTAAGCAAATTTACCGATTGGTTATTATTCCCAAATAGGTCATTATAACCATTATGATTAGGTCAAAATACTGAAAACTAAACTAACCTATATGAAATATGTTGAAATATTTAGTTCGACTTATGACATATACTTTCAATTTCAAGGAGTTATTCTCACTTCACTCAGTTAAAAGCCATTTATTAAATCGTATAGTAGAAGTGAAATAGTGAGTAATTTTCCACCAAGTTTTTACTCGGCCTGTGTATTATAACTCGACCATCACACATAGGAATGACAAAAACTATATTCAACTGAGTTTCTTCAACCTAGAATTAGGGCGATATTTTCTATACAAATTCGGAGTGAAGGACTGCAGTTCGTGTAAAATCAACCCAAGATTTAATTCAGCTGGTTGACGCGCCGTTTTTCTCGAATATTGCCAAGTCAGATTCTTGTAGTTGTATTACAAGTATATCGGACCATATCGGCTTCTTATTGTTCGATCGCACACGACGATCGAATGTAGCCAGAAATTGTCAGCGAGTTTTTCTTGTCAAATTGATTTAACACCAGCATTGCTCTCATCTATATTTTTTGCTGCGTAAATCTCTATTAGTACCCGCGTTTGTCAGAGATTCTGTAATTTGAACTTGTGGAATGTTTTGCTTGCTGAATATAATTTTCAACAAGTGGAAATTCCAAACTTTCAACCAATTAACATGCTTAGAATATATCACGTGTTGTAGTAATTCGATCTGTATTACACATTGACAACAACTCAACAAGCGCCAAGTTCGATCTTTTGAGAGCAAGCATTCAAAGGAGAAGATTTTTATTCAAATTTTCTATTATAAAGTTCGAAAGACCTAGTAAAATACATGGAATTTGAAAGGTATGTCTATTGTGTATTTACTCATTTGTATGCGGATAGTTACTTGACTTACTGTAGTTATATTTTTATTAAAATCGAAGGCCTGTATTTTATATTAGTCGCTTCGCCGCCGATTCACTGAAGGTATCTGGACGTTCAGTTGTAAATTTTCGATTAATTTCTATTAGCAGAAGTCTATAAGTCTAATCTACAGTCTCCACGTATATGTGTTGTTAAGAAAATCGTATAGCTTATTTGTGTGATATGCATTTGTATGTTGTAATTTTTTGTTAAATATTTGCTATAAAGAAGATGCTTGTGATGTTACTTCGAGTATGTGATATTTCGGAACAGAATCTAGTTCCTTTGATACCAATGTAATTTAGTAGTCATGATATTTTCTGTGTTGATGCAATGTACTCAGGTGAATATATGCTTGTGATGTTACTCTGAGACTCAGAGTAACATCACAAGCTTATATTCACCTGAGTACATTGCATCAACACAGAAAATATCATGATGAGTGCATATCCACACCGGGCAAGCTTGAAAAATACGCCTGTCCACGGTGGGAATCAAACCTGTGGACAAATTTAGAACTAGATTCTGTTCTGATTAATATCACATTCTTGAACCACAGTTAAGGACTTTGACAAAACCATGCAACTCTCTAGCCTGTGTGTCAGTAACAGTGTAGTCAACTGGAACACAGGCTATAGTAACACAAAACGTACTACTGTGTACTTACTGTAATTTTAGATGTTACAAAATATATTTTTATATACAGTTCATAATATTGTTTGATTATAGCGTACTTGGATGATTAATTGCCTGCAGAATTATTGTTTAGCTATTTCGTTTTAGCGCATCTTATTCAGTTGACGCAACAACATTTGACCAACGAAAGTGCGCGATGTTTCGTACTTCGACTTTGACCGTTATTTACTGGTTGTTATAACTAAAAAAATTGGCCAAATCAACCAAAATATTATTGGTGAATATCCGTACCATTTGTATTATAGTTAAAACAACCTATATTTATTTGGTTGAAATATGCTCAATTTGACAGTTTAAATTTTAGTCATTTTAACTTTTGAATATAGGTTGGAATTACCTTTTTTAATTGGTCAAAATAACCATAAATTTTTAGTTCAATCAACCAATAATTAATACGTTAAAATGACATATTACAGATTTATAGGTTAAAGTAACCATTTTCTATGGTTTGTTTTAACCTATTTAATTTTAGTTGTTTTAACCTATTAAAACAACCTATTTCTTATGGGTATAAACCAACCCATTTTTAATGGTTTGTTTTAACCTATTTAGTTCTGGTTCTTTTAACCTATTGAAATAACCTATTTTTATCGGGTTGTCCTAGACCAAACCAAATAACCTATTTTTTTTGGTTATTTTAACCTATCAGTTTTTACAGTGTACTCATATTTATTTGACAAAAAGTCTTTGACCGATTGTTTGTGGTAATTACTTTAGAGTTTTCCCACGCAATCTCGTGTTTGGTGTAACATACAGTACAGGCCTTAAAATATCTTTTGCAGGGCCGTCTGACAAAATGTCCGGTGACGTTGAGTTTGGGTCGGACATATGTCCGATGACCTTCAGTTCAGTTTTGACTCGGAAATAAGTCTGAGTGCCGACACAAATGAATAAACGGTAAATGTTGTAAAGATATTAAATAATTTGTTTCTTTCATACTTATTTCCAAGACAAAATTAACTTGATTGCCAGTACAGCAGTGTTAAAAAAGACTTCGACAATTACTTAAACCCGTTTTCCACTTCACCATTTCGCTCGCCGCCCTGTGCTCGACTAGGTTAAAACAATATTTCCAGTTCACTTTTTAGACAATAATACTCTGATTTTCCATTTAACATACAAGCCTCTAGTCCTGGGTCCGGTTGTATCAAGCCCGTTTAGCTTAAACGGTGGTTAAGCTCAAAATAGAAAGCAAGGCCATAGATTCATTCAACAACCAAACTAAAAGTTTTGAACCTTAATAGAACGATAATGTTTACAACTACATATTCAGTGCAGAATATTTAAGTTGACTGATTCACGAGAGATATAAGAGTGTTATTTAATTTTGACTTATCCCTGCACCGTTTAAGCTAAACGGGCTTGATACAACCGGCCCCTGGGCTAGGGTACATTTTGATTTACGTCGGACAAAGCTACAGTACGGTCGGACACCAACTTACTTGGGTCGGACAAACAATAAACCTCAGTTTCACTTTGGTCGGACAGAATGTCCGGTGGTTTCCTCTCTACATCGGACAATTACGTGAATGGGTCGGACAATGTCCGTGACCGACCGATATTTTAAGGCCTGCATACATGTTCGGCTAAAGCTGATTTTCCCTTGTCTAAAGTTGATACAGACTTTTGATGTTCTTTTAGCCATGTACCAAACTGGCGTTTAGACTGACCCAAATACTCTTTCTCGCAGTCACCGCATGGTATAGAATATACAGTGAATGTATGGAACTATTACTATATTCTATACCATGCGGTGACTGCGAGAAAGAGTATTTGGGACAGTCTAAACGCCAGTTTGGTACACGGCTAAAAGAACATCAAAAGGCTGTTTCAACTTTAGACAAGGGAAAATCAGCTTTAGCCGAACATGTATGTTACACCAAACACGAGATTGCGTGGGAAAACTCTAAAGTAATTACCACAAACAATCGCTATGGTCAAAGACTTTTTGTCAAATAAATATGAGTAATCATGCTTTGAATAGGGATGACGGTGCCTATTTTCAGAGGAATATATGCATCTCATTGGCAGGTGACGTCATTCCTTGGGTATTTAAGAAGCCACGATTGCAATTTTAGATCACCCCTGATGAAGACACTAGACTGGAGTGTCGAAACGTTGGGTCTTGATTACAATTGAACTGGGCTTTGTAATCATTTATTTCAGTAAACCAGAGTAGCGAGCGAACCGTTTTTAACATGATTGTGGACTCGTATTTTGCAAATGGCGGGAATTTTATTCAATGTAATTATGGAAAAACAAACAAGAAAACAAGGCATGCAAAACTACCGCAAAATCACAAAAAGCAGTAAGATGTCCGTAAGATGTCTAGTTTAAACCAAAGTGTAGCTGTTTGGCAATTATATATCAGTGTTTTCTTGTGTAATGGGTCCTAAAACGCCAAAAAACGGAAGCGTTAGCGTTTGGAGAATTATCAGAAAACATCTACTGGCAGGTAAGTGTTGCTTTTCATTATTGTTACTCTGAAAAGTTTGGTTCACTCCTATGCAAGCGCCATTTTTAACTATGTTTTGAGAAGTTAACGATACCTTAGAGTATATTTAACTTTAAGTCTTTAACTACTTTTTAACTGCAGTTAACGCTAACTAGATTTTTACACAACCGATTAAAGTTAACCACTATTTAATTACAAAACGGATAATTAAATCGTGAGTTTTAGACAACCGGCCCCAGCCAATATTACAAGAACAACATATAACTTAGCTAAAAAGTTTGTATCACGATCTGGAGTCTAATATACGCATGCGCAGAACGGACTGTATACAGCATCTTTAACTATATGTAGACGGCCCTGAAGGGGTACAAATGGGAACTGGAATTGGCCTATTTTTGGACTGGGAAAATGGCATATGGGTTACTGGGACTGGAAACTATAGACACAAAAATGGGAATAGGAAAATTACGCATTATAAAATAAGACAGCTGTAGTTGGACATTTAAGCAACTTTTAATTGAGACTTTGTCTAAAAATGTCAAAATATAAAATAAAGTCATGCTCAGGCAGGCACACACTTGTAACTACCAATTGAAATCAGTCTAACATAATGTCTCACAGGCTGTTCGAAAGCAATCATCATTTGTGTCACAGAAATAATTGATTACCTCCAGAGAATACAGTAAAGTCAACAATTCAAGAATCAACACAGTCGGGTTTATTTGTTCAGATTTCCCAATGGATTTGCTCATGGTCAATCAGAAAAGCGAAACAATTGACCATTTGCGTAATAGACTAAATTTTGAACTAAACAAGTCTAGACAAAAATTTCATCACAGCTTGAAGGAGCATCACAAAATTAGTAATATTCCAAAGTTTCGTTGCAAAACGTTGTAAAATGCGGAAAATATAGCCTTGTGAAATTTGCAATTTTCAGTCATTTTAGATTACAAACGGGAAATTGACAGCCTCGAAGGGTTTGGGGCTGTCAATTTCCCGTTTGTAATCTAAAATGACTGAAAATTGAAAACTTCGCAAGGCTATATTTTCCGCATTTTACAACATTTCGCAACGAAACTTTGGAATATTACTAATTTCGTGATGCTCTTTCAAGCTGTAATGAAATTTTTGTTGAGATCAAAATTTAGTCTATTACGCAAATGGTCAATTAAGGTGGAGCAGTCGTCAGAACAAGGCCTTTCACCTCTGAAATCGTGGGTTCGATTCTTGCTACGGACGTACGATCAACGCTCTGCCGAAAGTTGTGGGTTATCTCCGGGTGCTCCGGTTTCCTCCCACAGGGAAGGTTGACAGGGTGGGTTAGGCTAAACACAGTTAGGAAAGTAATATCTCAATTATTGTAAAGATAAATAGTCTAGGCTAAGTAAATAACATAAGTAATTGTAATACTTGATGTAATCGGTCACTGAAAAACCCCAATGGGGAGTGAGCTAAATAATAATGTAATGTAATGTACTGTAAAAAATTGTGATTATGAATTTTTTTCTGTGTTGGTGTTGTGTACTCAGGTGAATAATATGTTTGCGATGTTACTCTGAGTGCATATCCACACCGGGCGAGCTTGAAAAATATGCCCGGCCACGGTGGGATTCGAACCTACGACCTTTGGAATACTAGCCCAATGCTCTTCCAACTGAGCTACGCGGTCAGGACGGTTCGAGTAAGTGATATTTCGGAACAGTATCTAGTTCCTTCAATACCAATGTGTTCTAGTAATATGATTTTTTTTTCTGTGTTGGTGTTGTGTACTCAGGTGAATAATATGTTTGCGATGTTACTCTGAGTGCATATCCACACCGGGCGAGCTTGAAAAATATGCCCGGCCACGGTGGGATTCGAACCTACGACCTTTGGAATTTTATGTACTGTACCTTGCAAAGCTTTCATATGTTGAACTGCAAATCTCAAAACTGTCAGTTTATCAGGTTTCTTGCCCACTGATGGAGGTAAAGGAATCATTGTGGATAAGTCATTGATATACTGGTTCATTTTATCCCGACGTCTTTTCTCAATCTCGCTATGAGAATTCCTAAATTGGAAGTAAGTCAAATATAAATGAGGTACGGGCCATAGGAACAGTTAGCTTGCGCGCTATGCTGCTGCAGTCCACATATGTGGACCGCAAATAGTCGGGCACTAGTCCGTTAAGTGATTTGTAGACCATCGCAGCTTCTTGAAACTTGCGCTCGGAGCCAAGCTTCCTCCACTGTCATAGCTAGAAGATATTAATATTGATTTTACAAGTCGACTCGACAGAAGCCCTCGATCATCGCTAAGATTCGCGCACTTTAAGAAATTTAAGCTCAAGCGCGCAGGTAAATACTGTAATACGAGTCGACTTGTGTATAGCAAGTCCAGGCCGACGGCTATGACGTTCATGAAATTCGTCATACTGTATATGACAAGAGAAATCTAACGTTGCCTGGGCTTTTTGTAGCGTATTTTACAAATTGAAGTCTCAGAGTTGTCAGAGTCATCAAACTACTGTATATAACTACTGTAGTTGGTCATTGCAATGAACACATGCATAATTAATTTAGATGGGTTCCGTTGTTTTGGGGTAACAGGCGTTGTTTTTTTCGGGGAGAGGAAGCACCCGGTATAACGCTAGCATTTCAAGCCGGTCAGGAGAGGTAATGTAGTTGATTAAAATTGTTCTACCCTGATAAACTATTGCTAACCTTCTGAAAATATATTAAATTCAAACAGCTGCGGCGTAGAAAGATACAACTACAACTTATAGAAATGAGCAGAACTTCTACGTTTCGTTAATTATTGGCTGGATTTGAAACTGGGTTTGGAATAGTGGAATAGCATGTCACAATTTAATTCACGAAAATTGTCTTGCACTAATAAGTGTTTAATGAAATCGTATTCACGACTCTGCAGGAGTAGGGTCGAGTGGGATAGACAGGGGCTTCTATTACAAAATTCTAATATCACTTGAGCATAAATTAGATACGGCCGAGCATACATATATTACATAATTTGCGTGGTACAGTGAGTACAATTACTATAACTATGTACTTACTTTTTATCCACCTCCATTTTTGAATTCGAAGTGGTAGCAAGACGGTCTGAAAGAAATAATTGATACGTTCAGCTCTGACTGCTTCTGTGGAAAGTTTACATGCAACCACAAAATTCAAGGTGTATATTTACTGTAATTACAGTTAAGTTAGTTTTTAATAGTTACTGAATAGGCTACCATGTGTAAAGATTTTGATTAATAATAAAAAAAAAAAATACGGGGTACACAATTTAAAACATTCCGGAAAATATGGAAAATGTCGATAGTGCATTTTTGGCAAGCATTTGAAGGGTTTCATCATTTAGTACGCAGTGGAAACGAAATGATTCGCAATTTTTGACAAGAAAATTATTAACTAATGGCATTGAGAAATTACTATTATGAAACTATGAAAGTAATGATTCTTCCACATGTTGCCATTGTAGGTGTATATCGAGTTGTAAGTGTTGATGTTTGTGTACTTCTCAGTTCAACATTTTCATTGGTGACTTTAATTAATATAAATTAGTTGAATAAAACCAATAGAAGGCTATATAATTTCGTAAGGTTACATAATTTCTTTATCAATGATCATAACTATAGACAATTGGTGTCTGCTTTCATTACAGACAAGCAGACTTTGATAGATCATTTTTATACAAATTTAGCAGAGTCAGAAGCTAAGTCACACATATTGGAAACATTTCTCTTAAAGCCAAAGTAATAGTGGCTGCATAAAGAGCAGAGATTCAGCTTTAGATTGGAATATCAATACTTATAGTAACAGTTGCAACCAGTCATAATTATCAACTTATACAACGCAGTATATACTATATATCCTGGAGGGGGTGCTCCCCTCTTCATCCACCCTGATTTCTGCAACTGAATGTCACTATATTGTCTTATAATCAACAACAACCATATGTCATAATGGGATCTTATATAAACGGGGTCTTATATTCGGGGGCAGGAGAGGTTATATTCGGTGGTTTATGGTATTTTCCATGGGCAACCACTCACCAATATGTTGCACATGGTCAAATGCCAGGCTGGGCAGAGTGACCTTGCATGAACTTCCCAGTTCCCACCCATACATACAGAGCTGCTCATCTTCGGTCAAATGCTCAGGGGGTGGGAAGTGCATGATTATGGTTGGATTTGATTCATACATAGTGGTTGGGTCCATACCTGACAGCAATGTATTTCAATTAAGGTTGGCTCCATTAATAGTCAAATGTACAACCCAAGAGTATAATGCGAATGGGATATTTAAAGGTTTAAAATACAGAGTTTTAATATATTTGTAAGCTGTTTGGTGCACATTCTATTTTTGTACTGGCAATAGACCTTTCCCCTTACAACCAAAATTTTGATCTAGGCAAGTCTAGACAAATATTTCATCAAAGCTTGAAAGAGCATCACAAAATTAGTAATATTCCAAAGTTTCGTTGCGAAATGTTGTAAAATGAGGAAAATAGAGCCTTGCGAAGTTTGCAATTTTCAGTCATTTTGCATTACAAACGGAAAATTGCAGCCCCAACACCCGAATCGTATGTCAATTTTCCGTTTGTAATACAAAATGACTAAAAAACGGCAAACGTTGCAAGGCTATATTATCCGCATTTTACAAGATTGTGCAACAGAACTTTGGAATATTACTAATTTTGTGATGCTCATTCAAGCTGTGATGAAATTTTTGTCAAAATCGAAATTTTTGTTATAAGGGGAAAGGTCCATTTGTTCCCAGCTCTGATATGCCAAGCATGAAATAATTACAAAATAAACACCCCTACCCAATCATGTACAAAAGCTGCAGCAAATGGGCAACAAACATAAAAAACACATGCAAAACAGTCTTTTTAAATTATATTTAAAAAATTAAAAACTCTTTTCAAAAAGTCTTTTCAAAAATCTTATGATGAAAATGAGCATTATATGCATTATGCCCAGCCATAATGATTAATGTATAGATGGCTAACAGAAATTCGTGGTTATTAATATTATTAACTTCATCACAAATGTTAATAAACTGACACTCATATACATATATTAACATGTTACAAGAAAATGTACATGACTGGGATGAGGATTGTGTCATTGGTGTAACTTCGGCTAAGTTTGGCAGCTTGCCGGTGCAATACAAAACTTTAAAAGCAATAGTGTTAATATGAATCGTGAATCAAAATCAGTTCTGAAGTTTTCGCGCCTGGTTTTTAAGCTTCAAAGGAAATAGGATTTTTGCTTTAAAATAGCACTGGCAGGAAAACAGCTTTGGCATATGTTGGCAATTGCTTTGGCGCACCTCCAGCATGATGTCCAATAACATGGAATCCACCCTGAATTTGCAGGTTTGATTCCTGTCAGGGACCAAAAGTTGCATTTTTCGCAGGTGTTCCTGGTCAGGTCTAATAAATATATATAAATTTCCCCTCGACAATTTCCATCTACAATACACATCTAATTTCAGGCCTTAAAATATCTTTTCCAGGGCCGTCTGACAAAATGTCCGGTGACGTTGAGTTTGGGTCGGACATATGTCCGATGACCTTCAGTTCATTTTTGACTTGGAAATAAGTCTATATGACACAAATGAATAAACGGTAAATGTTGTAAAGATAATTTGTTTCTTTCATACTTATTTCCAAGCCAAAATTAACTTGCTTTCCAGAACAGCAGCATCAAAACGACTTCGACAACTTAAGTAACATTTCCAGTTGACCTTTGATACAATAGTACTCTGATTTTCCATTTAACATACAACCCTCTAGTCCTGGGCTAAGGTACATTTTGATTTACGTCTGAATCACGGCATTTACATGGATAACATTTAAAAAATCGTAGATCGGTAATTGTTTTTCGGTTTATTACTTCCCAGGGAATTTATTAATTTTAAGCGGCTACATTACCCATGACAAACCGCAAAGAATCATATTACCCATATACGCCTTCGCGCATTTAGTTCTTCTAAATTGTAAGCAAATAATATTAATTGTAAATTTCGACGTGCTAAAACTCTGTTTTCTGACCATCAGAATTCTGTCAAAACTTCCCCCAAAGTTCACGAAATGGCATTTCAGAGACTCTAAATTAAAAAATTTCCTCGGGCCTTCGGCCCTCGCCACCCCCTTATAAAAAAGAACTTCCTACGGAACTGCACGCTTTTGTAATATGTCTGTCCATAAAATATGAGTATTTTTGTTTGTAAGTTGTGTTTTCATTTTCATTTTTCGGATAGCAAACACCTTCGTGGCTTCGTATGCCATGAAATATTCGGAAATTTCTTTCGTCATTCGGAAATATTTTGCCTACACCCCCAACTATGCATGCTTAGCTACGGCCCTGCTTACGGTTACAGCTCAACAGCTGGCCTCTGTAGCTCAGTTGGTTAGAGCGCTGCACCGGAATCGCAGGGACGTAGGTTCAATTCCTACAAGAGAACCTTGTGCTGCATTTTTCGCAGTCGTTCCTGGTCAGGTCTTAAAATGTATATAATCACTTGGATTACAAACCCTAACATTCTAATATTAATTCCACCAAGTGAAGTGCAAGAAACCACATCATTCAAGTCCACCTTATCACAACCCGCACAACCGATTACCTAGTATATATAGACATGAACTTACGGTTACAGCTCAACAGCTGGCCTCTGTAGCTCAGTTGGTTAGAGCACTGCACCGGAATCGCAGGCCCGTAGGTTCAATTCCTACCAGAGGACCTTGTGCTGCATTTTTCGCAGTCGTTCCTGGTCAGGTCTTAAAATGTATATAATCACTTGGATTACAAACCCTAACATTCTAATATTAATTCCACCAAGTGAAGTGAAAGAAACCATGCATGCACATCATTCAAGTCCACCTTATCACAACCAGCACACCCGATTACCTATATATACATGAACTTACGGTTACAGCTCAACAGCTGGCCTCTGCAGCTCAGTTGGTTAGAGTGCTGCACCGGAATCGCAGGGCAGTAGGTTCAATTACTACCAGAGGAATCTAATGTGCTGCATTTTTCGCAGTCGTTCCTGGTCAGGTCTTAAAATGTATATAATTACTTGGATTACAAACCCTAACATTCTAAGGGGCCGATTACATGGAGCATTTTCAACCCCGGGGTTGAACTCAGCCCTGTTTACCGGGCTGAAATTTCAGCCCTGTCTGTAATACAAAACTCTATAAAAATCAAACACGCGATTACATGACAAAATTTTCAACCCAGGGCTGAGTTCAACCCCGGGGTTCAAATTTCAACCCTGCTTCAGCTAGCAGGGTTGAAATTTCAACCCCGGGGTTGAACTCAGCCCTGGGTTGAACTCAGCCCTGGGTTGAAAATTTTGTCATGTACTGTAATCGTTTCAACCCAGGGCTGAAATTATAATGAGTTATTCGAGCATGCATGGTAGTGACTATTTATTACAAGAAAACAAAATAAAGGCTTTTTTACTTCCGCGAATCGATGCCGAGAACGTATAGTATCACGTTTTAACCCCGGGGTTGAAATCGTCCATGTAATCGCAAAAAATTTCAACCCGGT
>CACRXK020013280.1:0-14203 GCA_902702795.2 Paramuricea clavata
CAGACTGCAGACTCTCCAACTACTTCCAATATGCTATTGGCACGAGTATCTTGATATGGTGTACTTTTTCAAAGTAATCCACGGCTTAACAAACTCGTCCTTTGTTTTACGTAAGAAAACGAGACTGAACACAAGAGCTTCTAACAACACCAATACAGCGAAGTACGAAGTACCGCAATGCAGAACAACGACTTTCCAAAAATCGTTTTGGATTAGAACAATCCGAACTTGGAACACTTTAACGGACACGTTAGACTTAAGTATGGAAAACCTGGGCACGTTTAAGTCAGTAATGCAAAGATATTATTTTGCCGCATTGGAGAAAGCGTACGAATGTGATGATCCAAGAACATTTAAAGTATTTAAAACTATCTGCCCGAAATGCAACAGTGCAAGAACGTTAACCGAACCAGTGAACTGCTGTTTTTAGGCGTTTTAATTGTATATATGTTTGTGTTTTAATCTTTTGGGCCCACAGTAATTGGCTTTTCAGGCTGTTGTGGTTACCCAGCCATCAGTTTAGTGTGTTTGTATTTGTGTTTGTGTTTGTGTTTGCGTTGTGTGGGTGCGTATGCGTTTATGTCTATATCACACAATGATGGAAAAGCAATTAAATTTAATTAAATTAAATAAACTCACTCTTGTATACAACACTGACAGAAAAAACTTCCTGGGGTTTGGTTCTTCATCATCAACCAAACTTAGCCTTTCAAGATCACCACCTTCCCAAATCCCCCCCCCCCCAAACATTATTCAGGCTTTGTAGACAAAAGCTGATGCCAAATATCGGGTCTGATCTCATTGGCTTGAGACAGGTCCATTGCATCTTGAACCAGTTAAATTTTTCAACAGACCAGGGCTTGAAATAACAACTGACATCACCAATTAATAATAGGCAGGAAATTGCTTATGATCGGCGGAAAAGCATGGTTTGCAACCTGAAAAAATCAGGGAAAGTCATGACTGCCGATCACCATGATCGGGAACTTTGGGAACATTATTTCAGGCCCTGAGAGACAAACTCCATGTTGATAGTATGTGACTGTCTAGTGAGTATATAATACAGTATGTATAAGCGTAGTATAGGAATAATACAATACTGTGTTAAAAACCTTGCCAATTTAATATTTCAGATAACTAGATAAGTAAAGTAATAGTCATTTGTAATGAAATATTTTGTATTTGAATCGACTGTGATTAAAATATGTTTAAAATGCCAGGTAAAATAAACTTGTTTTCAATAAAAGTTGGCTTCCACTGAAGCTACAGCTTTGAGGCACCATTTCACTTGCGATATTATACATTTTCATAGCTGGACAGATATATAACAAGATGATGAACTTAATTAGATTAGACATAGCTAGGTAAGTTATAGGACTGGGGAAGGGGCTAAAAGGGAAAAACCGGGCAATTTCACATCCATGAAATGTCCCGTATTGTCATCCATTTTTAACCAAGCTCCTTTTGCTGCGGTGAAAGGTGTGAGGTGGGTTTATGGCAACTTAAAACCAGATTGCTCATTTTAGGTGGTATTCATTGTTCATTTTATTGTCACCCATTTCTAAGTTCTAGCCAAACTCCTTTTGCTCTTGCAAAAGGTGTGAAGGCAAGCAATCTGGTTTTAAGCAGCCAGAAACCTGTGCTTGTGTTCAGCTTATTCAAGAAGCTGTCCTTGTTGGATCACGGTTTACTATTTTTGGTAAACGTGTTTCCTATAGGCATGCTGATGAACCAAGGTATACACTGTAGGGCGAAACAGTCTATATATTAATATATCATATGCTGAACATTGGCAGGTACGAAAATTATGTCATTTACGCATTTGTAGTTTGATAAAACAAAATATCTATACTTCCACAAAAATTGGACTATCATCCTGACATCAAATGACGTCATGTCAAATGACGTCATCAAGTTTTGCGTTAGCCATAAAAGAGCCTGCCCGAAAGCCCTATTCAAATTGATGCCGCCCACTTAGTTAATATTCCATATTAACATCGCCCACTCGAAATAGTTTTGTATAAATTGATGACTTAAAATTTTAATTGTTGCATATTTACTATAGCCTGCGCTACATGCTTTCAATAAACTTTTTACAATAGATGGATAGCGATTCAACTGCCTGGAAATACAAGCAAAACGTCGGCATTTCGAGCGAAGGCCCTTCGACTTTGTCTGGAAATTAGTAGTAGACGAAGACCGTTCAAAATTATATTATGCTTTGCACCTGTATGGCTGTACTACAGTTATAAATATTGCAGTATATTAAATATAATGACTTAGGAAAAGTTTAAATAGACCCCTTCCCGTGTTATACACGTTGGCAGGCAAATGTATTTTAAAAGCTCCAAAGAGAGCTTCGTATTATTATGGTGTATTAAACACAATGGGGAATGTATTGTTTTATATAATCGTACCGCACGTTTTGAAAACCAGCGGGATTTGCAAACTGAGTTTGCATTTTTCAGGAAGCGGGTGCAGCTTACCCACCAACAATTAACGCTATGCGATGTCATCAATCCAGGAGAAACTGCTCAAACACAGTGTGAGATCAAACTTGTAATAAGTTTAATTTTAGTCCGAATATTAACCTACATATGTTATATGATATTTTAGGTACAGTTTAGTACAAATAAATGGCTTGATTGTTGACAGAGCTAACACTACAAGATACCGCTAGATATCATTCCAGGTGTAGCTAATTCACAATGCTATTTTGGCTTAGATGCGCCAAAAGATGCTTCTGGTTTAGATGCGCAATGCGTTCTTTAGGTATATGGTATGAATATCTCCCGACTAGATTGTTTTCCCTTACGGTTTGCAATAGGCCTACATTGGTAAAAGGTCGCGCAAGGAGCGGAAAATAGATTATATAATTATACAAGATAATTTATTTTGAAAGGCTATATATTTGCGTTACGTCTTTTGCTCCATAATTTTCAAGGGATAATTGTAATACAGACTCTCAATAACTTCCACTGGTTAAGAAAAATGAAGCATCTTCACAATAGAAGGACTCTTAAAAGGAGCAAATGCTGTATTTTGCGTTGCGCGCGCCGTGATTTATAGTGCAACATACTAATATTTAGTGTATACAAGGAATAACACAGACTCCTATTTAGCTTCCACTGGTTAAGAAAAGATGGAGCATCTTTATAACCTGCCAGCAAAAGATGGAACATCTTTCTGGCACAGGAGTTTCCACTAAAAGGATTCTTAATTATTCCGGCAAAGGCAAAGCCAACTAGGCTATATTTTGCGTTGCGCCGTGTTTTATAATATAATATGTACTGCACTGTATACAAGGAATAACACAGACTCCTATTTAGCTTCCACTGGTTAAGAAAAGATGGAGCATCTTCATAACCTGCCAGCAAAAGATGGCACATCTTTCTGGCACAGGAGTTTCCACTAAAAGGACTCTTAATTATTCCGGCAAAGGCAAAGCCAACTAGGCTATATTTTGCGTTGCGCCGTGCTTTATAGTATAATATGTACTGTACTGTATACAAGGAATAACACAGAGTCCTATTTAGCTTTCACTGGTTAAGAAAAGATGGAGCATCTTCATAACCTGCCAGCAAAAGATGGCACATCTTTCTGGCACAGGAGTTTCCACTAAAAGGACTCTTAATTATTGCTGCTGAGTGCTGAGGCAAAGGCTATATTTTGCGTTGCGCCGTGATTTATAGTGGGATATGTACTGCATGCAGAGAAAAATACAGACTCCTATTTATAGATATCACTGCTTAAGAAAAGATGGAACATCTTCATAACCTGTTTTTTAAGTTTAGATATAATGAGAACCATATTGGTGTCCTAGTAATAATTTTATGCATCAATAATCCCTAAATGCTATATCAAAAAGTGCTGTGTGAAATATGATAGTGTGATAGGCTCGTGTTGTTGGCACAATGTATGCCTGTGAAAATTATGTTGTATTTGATGAAACTGAGGATAAAAGATAAAAAAACGACTTGTATTTGTATAAATGTGAACCTAAGAAATATAAGTAGCCTACATGCAGGTGTTGATTTATGAAACACAAAACTGAAGATGCATGCATGTGTAAAATTGTAAAGGTAAAATATATCCTGTGGTGTAAAATATATATTTGATCAGACACAAAGAGTATGATCGCGCTGTACTAAAAAGCTTGTATGGAGGCATGTAAAATATATAGAGCGAGAGAATGAGATAGTCATGTGTGTAAAATTCAATATCCCTGTACGCGGCGTTTCGTCCTTCATGGTCTCATGGACTCGTCTGATCAGCAGGGAGTTGGGGTTGGCACATGTGTAAGAAGGATAGAATACAGAAACCGATTTGGATTACAGAGTCAATAAACATAAAAATAGCAATATATGTGTATGACTATTGTAAAATAAATGTAAAGTAAAAAGTGTCTTACCAAATTCGCTGATATTTTTGTCAACCAACACGTTGGGCCATGGCCATGGCTTATAGCCTTTATATAGAGCGTCTTTCGTTAGGACAGATAAAGGCATACCAGTAGCGTCATCGATGACGTCATAAAATTATGACTAACGTGCGAAAAATCCTAGATCCGCCCCTGAAAAACCGTGCATGATATTCTTTTAAATTCATTTTGTTTTGTATCCTATAGATTTCTCAATTTGTATGTCATGTTTTCATTGTGCTGTATGGTGTTCTGACCGCTGTTTTGTGATTTCGTAACTTGTAAAGTGAAAAGTGTTGTTAAAACTTTATTTAGAACGATATAGTTTTACATTTCATTTTACCAAAATTCTCAACCATTTCTTTAAAAAATTAATGCTAAACAAAAACTTTTTTTTATTCTAAGTCTGGTGAAAAAGTCCTTCCGTTATTGTGTTTATATTCTAAGTAGAGTCGAGAAAAACAACTTTTGTAATAAAAGCAATAACGTCACAAAAGAAGCCATTTTAAAAGTGTATGCGTACAAGAAATACTGCAACACTATTAATGACAGTAACCGTAAACAGACGAAAATGTTTTTGGATATTTTGTTTTATTCGTTAAAAATTTATACTAAAATAAGTATTCGCCTCAGGCTCAGTGATTACGGTGAATATTCACCTCCACTTCGTCTCGGTGAATATTCACCGATGCGTAATCACTTCGCCTTCGGCGGATAATTGTTAATTAACACCGCCCACTTGAACTAGTTTTGTATAAATGATAAAATGTAAATTAGCCTTTCTCGCGTCGCCATTTTTGGGTGGCTTTTTAGCTGAATTCTGTGAGAAAAGTCCGCATAACAGTGGCTTTTTATAGCTTTTTGGACAAAGATGGTAAATTTGCTTTGTAAATGGTTTAGGCCGTTTGCCGTGACCCCATATCGTTCACTTTCATTAAGCATGTCGTGGAACTGAAATATTTTCACGGTAACTAACATTTTAGAACACGCTGAATTAAAATCCGAAAAGTTGCCGCTGCGTAGACCCGCAGTTTTTTCACAAATTGCATTTGTATTTTCAGTTCTTCGACGAACAAAAATAAACACGCGCCATTTTGAAATTAAATAACATCACTCAGAGTATGCCGTTTAACCCGTTTTTGCTCCCCAGTCTCCGATGCTCATGACCGAGTTAAGATTTAGAGCAATGTTATTAAATTTGCTGCAAAACAAACACAGTCACGTGGTTTTAAAAATGGCTAGTCAGAGTGATTTTCAGTTTTTTGCCAGTAAAATCGCTAAAGACTGATGAGAAATAAAAGTTTAAATTATTTATTTGGCAGAGAAAAGCAATAAGGTAGGTGTTCTCTGTGTATATTTTTTGAGTTTGTTCAAGGCTAATGGTCTATAGTATAGAAGAACAAACAAGTGTGAACAACCATCACGATTTATTCAGGTTAGCTCTCAGACACATATTATATATTAAAGGCTAGTCTGCTTGAAAACTCACAGTAAAATTGTTCCATATCAATTTTGCTGTTTATGGGAATTATTGTTGGTCATAAGGTGTAACGTAATTTATAGAAACTGTTATTCAAATATTGATTATTTGATTTACCACCCCCCATGAAATGTCAGAAATGTTGAAGGCCAACAAAACCATGAATATTTGCATAGTATACATGATTATTTATACCTGCTGCTGACTTATTTATTCCATGTTTTATTGCATCTTCAAGATTTAGACTGTGCAAGAATATTCAGTACACACACAAGAATATGTAATAGGATATACAAATAAGATTCTGCATGAATAGATTGGGACTAAACTTGTATTAAATATTTTCTATTCGTATGTGGCTTTCCCCATGCAGGGCAGAGTACACAAATCTGAACACGGCCTGTCATTGGACACATTTAGCTCAACTGCACAGTAGAGCACCAGGTTAGTGACCTGGGTGTTTAAAGGTGATCTACAGTCCGTATGTAAACAAAGCCTTTGTTTACATTTTTGTGTCCAAAATATTGAGCTTTATTCGACAACTATTTATATTTTCAAGCTTCTAGAGTATAATAAATGATCAAGAAACAACAATCAGGCTTTTCAAGAACTCAAAACATAGTTAAATTAAACTGTTTGTATCATAAAAAGTGGGCTCATTTGTGCACATGCACAGATCGGACTGTAGATCACCTTTAACCTATTGCATGAGCACCAGCACTTTCCACTTGACGAGTAAAATTGTCTGGCATTAGACAGAGTAGACTAATAAAGTAGGGTGCATTGGGGAGCAATGCAACTACTTTAAAGGGTTAAGATCCAAGCACAGCTGCCTGGGGACTCATGTATTTTTCCTTATTTCTAACAGGTTATAAAACAAAACAAACAGCTTGTTTACTGTCAAGCTGGAAAAAAACCCAGCATAACAACATATAAAGTATTACTTTGTCAAATTGGGCAACAAAACATTATGCTGTTGAATATATTTGAATATGTATTTCACAGTTTTGCTTCCACCCATAGCTACAATCATGGCAAAAATTCTGTGGACACTTATAGGTGTGAACGATTAAAGTATTACTGTTCACATACACATATTGGCATCTTCATCTCCCCCGTCAGTCACAGAGCTTTCGCCTAACCGATCTAGAAGCTTTTCAACAGTCAAAAAATGCTGTTTTTGCATGTATGTTTGGCCAAGGCAGGTATTTGTATTTTTGCGCACACTGTCCACAATAATTTTTTCCAGGATTGTAGATATTCTAATTTAGGGCTGCTTATATGAGCGGCTACTGTAGATCTCAAAACCAGGCTGATCTCTGTCAGCCAAACATCTTTCCTTGTAATTGACGAAATTAATACGAGATTAGACCCAATCTATTCATGCAGAATCTTATTTGTATATCCTATTACATATTCTTGTGTGTATATATTCTAGCACAGTCTAAATCTTGAAGATGCAATAAAGCATGGAATAAATAAGTCAGCAGCAGGTTATGCAGATATAATAATCATTTATACTAATTATGCAAATGTTCATGGTTTTGTTGGCCTTCTTGACATTTCATGGGGTGATATATCAATATTTGAATAACAGTTTCCATAAATTACTTTACACCTTATGACCAACAATAACTCCCATAAACAGCAGACTTGATATAGAACAATTTTACTGTGAGTTTTCAAGCAGACTGGCTTAATTAATTAATCCTTTCCTTATAATGTGTCTGACAGCTAATTCCAGACTGGAATCTTTGCTGTGCGCGGGGAAGTAATTCTCCGCGCAATTTTGATGCTTCCTACATATTTACTATTAAATTTTCGAAATCTTCCCCGTGCAATTTCCAAACTTTCCAGTCAGAACAGCTATAAAACCAGAATAAATCGTGATGGTTGTTCACTCTTAATCACTTGTTTGTTCTTCTATAGGCCATTAGCCTTAAACAAACTCAAAAAATATACAAAGGGAACACCTACCTTATTGCTTTTCTCTGCCAAATAAATAATTTAAACTTCTATTTCTCATTCAGATTCTTTAGCGATTTTACTGGCAAATAAACTGAAAATCAATCTGACTAGCCATTTTTAAAACCACGTGACTGTGTTTGTTTTGCAGCAAATTTAATAACATTGCTCTAAATCTTAACTCGGTCATGAGCATCGGAGACTGGGGAGCAAAAACAGGTTAAACGGCATACTCTGAGTGATGTTATTTAATTTCAAAATGGCGCGTGCTTATTTTGTTCGTCGAAGAACTGAAAATACAAATGCAATTTGTGAAAAAACTGCGGGTCTACGCAGCGGCAACTTTTCGGATTTGAATTCAGCGTGTTCTAAAATGTTAGTTACCGTGAAAATATTTCAGTTCCACGACATGCTTAATGAAAATCGTTTTCTAGGCATATTTTTAGGTCACGGCAAACGGCCTAGTTAGTTATTTTGAAAAATAGCTTTTCACATTGTTTTAGTTGTCTGCATTGGTTAACGAGAATATAATTAGATGCCACCCAAAAATGGCGGATATTCGTCATCGTGAGAACGGCTGATTGTTGCATATTGACTTGTCAGCACTACATATATTTACTGCAATATTAAATGTATGACTAATTAACGGCAACTGCGAAACCTGCGGAACTTAATAATATCACCTTTTTCTTCTTGTACAAAGACAGGGGGCTCAACTACTGTCAGTAATAAGTGTAAACTAATCAAAATAATAAACTTCCTTTAAAAGATTTGCATAGATTCTTTGAAAGAATGTCGATACTAAAAACAGTTATCTATATGAAGTACTTTAGAATCCTCAACAGGTAAGTAATGCGTGCGCGTATGAGAGAGAAGGGTTAAAACACCGGTCACGTAATTTTTTAAAATTTCTCCAATTTAACCGTTTCGGCATAATTTGACTATTTTACAACGTAATTAGCATTCTCTTAGACGAACAAAGGTATCTAGTAAAGAAATAACAGAGATAAATCTTTCCCAAAATGATTATAACAGCAAGCTAGTTTTCTCCGCAATTTTCGCCGCGATATGTGTAGCAAGAGCGGCTTATCCAGTCGGATGAAGTTCGGCAATCGTGAGATGGTCGGATTTGCATTCAAATTTTAGAAATAGCGGTGATTTGTTGGCGCCGGTATAAACTATGGTTTCAATATTAAGTTTTTACAAATATAAATAATCAGAAATTGCTCTTTAATCAAAAATATCTTTGAGATGCATTTCCAAACTGGGATCAGATATCTCCGAGTGGGATAGGCTACTTTTTGGCAAACATCCAACGGTCGTGTGACCAGTGTTTCAACCCTAGCTTCTATTAATTTATTTATTATTAATTATGCTATTACCTCATACGCGCCCGCATTACCTACCTTTTGAGGATTTTATAGTACTTTATATAGATCTATTGTTTTGCTCTTTCTCCATACATATCGACATTCTTGCGAAAATTTATGCAAACTAGTTTAAATTAAGTTTATTATTTTGATTATTTTACACTTCTTGTTCAGTGGTGAGTCCCCTTTGTTTGTACAAGAATAAAAAAGTGATATTATTACGTTCCGCAGGGTCCGCAAATTCCGCAAGTTCCGCAGCTGCGTGGTCTGCATTTCCGTCAATTAGTCATACCCAAGTTACTGTAGTACAGCAATACTATAATTTTGAACGGTCTTCGTCTATTAATTTCCAGACAAAGTCGAAAGGCCTTTGCTCAAAATGCCGACGTCTTGCTTGTGTTTTGCAGGGAGTTGAATAAATCCATCTATTAAAAAGTTTATTGAAAGTAATAAGGGACCGGTCATAGTTTGTGTACTGGGTGGAATGGTTTTCCAACATATCGCCCAACTTTATTTTAAGCTCGTATTTTGCGTGGTGAATATCTTGTTTCATATTCACCGGAAGTGACGCACGCTGAAAGTGGTGAAACTGATTGTTACTGGTTAAGCTACGTTTATACATACAGGTTAATCGGGCCAATTTAGCTTAGCCTGCGTAGCGGCTCTCAGAGAAAGTAGAGCCTGCACGAAAACCCATGCTTTCCCATTTCCGCCCACTTAGCCTGCGGGCTACGCCCACTTTAAACAGATGTCAAAATTGGCCAATCACACAGATTGTTCACGCTTGCAAATTTACTTATCAAAATGAAATATAAATATAGATTGCTGTATGTTCGCAAATTTCAAAACAAAATACTGTAATATACGGATGGCTGCTAAAAAAATTGAAGTCTGTGGGGATAGCGCTAGACCTAGGGCAATCTCCATCGTTGTCACAAGTAGTTTGCAGTCCGTATCTACGATATTTCGTGGCTTTCTCGCACACGTGCACGTACAAATATAATTTATAGTTTCGACAGCGGTCAACCGTGATGTATTAAATGTTAAAGTTTCTAGCGATGCTGGGAAGAGAATACTAAAGGTGTTTAAAGCCATCACTTCACAGAGAGCAAGTCCTGTTCATAAGACATAAGCATTTATAGCAATTCTCTCCTGGCACATAATTATTAGCTAAGGCCTACTCTGGGACCTTAACTCGCAAGGGTCAGTAGCCAGATTTTTCCTTAACTCGCCTTTTCTCGCCTTAACTCGCATAGGCTCGCCTTATCTCGCAGCGAGTTAAGGTCCCAGAGTAGGCCTTAGCTACAAAATCATGAAGAAAAAATCTATTTGTCGTCGATGAATTTATGAAAACGAACACGCTCGTGAGTTGTGAAAGAGGTGCTGCTAACAGACAGAAATCCAACGAAGACACCACAATCAATATCTCTAGAGCTTCGTGAACCAAGTTCGTAAATACCTTTAATGTTGAACCGTAAGTCGTGGCCATTAATATTAAGCTCTATTGAATGCAAAACTCAAAGAAACGCCTCTCAATAATAGGGAGTTTACGCATGTAAGACAGCAGCGTCAGGACGACGGCTATCAGTACAATATTATTAATCATATAGCACAAAGGAAATGAATAATTAAAACTATATCTAAAACTATATCTGTCGTCCATGCTCTGTCAACGACGGCAAAATGCATATTTTCACGTCTTGTAAAGTAGGCTAGCATTTCCAGCCGTGGCAGGCAATTTTTCTAACAGCGTTAATCAAAATTGCTCGGAAGGTTAAAGCTCTGTTTTACTCGTTCTAAATTGTATTAAATTCATAAGAAAGTAAATACAGGACAACATTTTCATACAATCATTTATTTCAAAAAGTTTGTTTAGCCGTCGTTCTGACGCCGCCGTCGTACATGCGTAAACTCCCTAATACACATCCGCTAATCCGCCGTGTTTGTATGAATTTAGCATAAATAACATATTTTTTCATTTTGAACCAATCAGATTTCTCGTCCTCTGAGAGAACGGGTAAATACGGCAAAGCATGGGTTTTCGTGCAGGCTCTACTTTCTCTGAGAGCCGCTATACGCAGACTAATTTAGCTTTAATTGAACGATATTTGAAATATACGCTGTTAACGTAATCTGAAGATATTCGTCATTAACATTCGGCAAACCTGAATTAAGCCTGATTAATCGTTGTGTGTAAACGTAGCTTCACCCTGGCGGTTTACGAAACGGCAAATTCCGGCGGCAAGGGGATTATTTTACAAGTGCATTAGTCAAGAGACGCAGTGTCGTGACATGGCAGTTTTGAAAAAAGTTATTTTAATAACTAAACGATAAACATTCATTTCAACAACAAATCTTTCGAGTTTTGGGGATAAAATGTGTATGTACTTCATGATCAGCTGATTCTAAACTTGATTATTTTGAACTGTGGAATTCTTTATTGTTTTGCATATTTTATTACAGTCTTGCATAAGACATTTTTAAAACGTCAGCACACGAGGACATATGACGCCTTAGTACGTACACAAATTGTTCGAAAGAAAGTTCCCTGGATGTGTGCAAATAAATCTTGGTTGCGCAGCTATGCCACGTGAGCATGAAATTTATTATCGAATTACGCCTTAGGTAATCATATTTGACGTAGCGGGTGATTCGATCATACAACCCGGGTGATATAGTTCGCGTAAGCCACACGCGATGACCACGTGTATCAACTTGTAGGATTTGTTAATATATTCACTTGTGGAAAAATACTAAAATAATATAATCACTTCGAGTAATACTTCACCGAATCCTCCGTTCGGAGGGTCTATAAATAATAAATATTATCCCTCAAATTCAAATTGTCCAATCAAAAAACAGCTGTTGTACGATATGACCTTGTAATTTTTACGGTGTTTCACTCAAATCCATGATTACGCACTGCACCGTGGTATACTATAGCATACGACAGAAGATCTGCCGTGGTATACTTATCATTTGTAGACCTGGAGCGAGGAATATTGATGATAACATTTTCAAATTTGCTTAAAAATATTCAAGGAAAAACAAGCTTTTCTGAAGTTTAAAAATTTAATAATTCATCTTCAGTATATTTTGTAGGTCATCTTCTTTTCGTGATCGCCGCGCGTGGTTTACGCGAATCATATCACCTATTTCGCTGTAAACGGCTTAACAAGCTTAAAATCAACCAAGATGACGCGTAATGACTCGTAGTGACGTCATGTGCAAGCAGAGAATTGGTGGATTTGGAAAAAATACAGCACACACATGACGGTGAAGGACGATGTTTATGAATAAACGTTGACTAACATAAATAATGTGTTATATTGTTATATACCACTTCGATAATTACGTTATTTTCCAGGGAGCTTCGCTCTCATGATTCATGAGCCAATTGCCTTGCGTAATTTACTAAAGAGAGCGAGGCTTCCGGACCAAAAAGTATGTGTGACATAATTTTCGAAAGGGTGTCTTGTAATGAGTTTCACAGCCATCTTTTTCGATAGGCTATGCGTGGCACAAACTTGGCTTTAATTAATATCATCACTTCGGTTAATATTTCCCCGAATTCTCCTCGCTCCGGATCTATAAGTGATAAAAAATAACCCTAGTAAAAATGAAGAGAAATTGTGGTATCTTTGGCATTCAAAAACGTGTAAAGATATTAATCATACAAACACCCTGTCCAGGAAAGCCGAGATGAAATTTTCTCGGATTACCTGTTTATCCATTTTCTGTATAAGAATAATTCAAAATTCGAATTATATCTAAAACAAAAAAATTTAATTTAATTAATTTTTATTTTTAGGTAAATGTTGCTCTGCTACTGCTGTGTTTTGGTCTCAATATCTTCCCCGCCTTTTTATGGATCAAAGAAAAGAGACAAAGACGATAATAATTGAACAATAGCAATAGCTGAACCGTTAATATTAAATTTCAGTTTGTGATACACAAATTTAGATTTAATGTATAAAAATGTATCTCTGGTCCACAATGTAAAAAAAAGTATCATTTCTGCTTTCCAAAATAAAAATTGTACTTTAATTCAGATTGGTAAAACAAATGACGTTTAGATTCCGCCACTAAACAAATATATTCTTGTCACTGAAAATGCGCCCAATTGAACACGCAAACATCTCCAATTGCCGACTTGCGCTTTAGAAAATTTTTTGTTCGGAAAGAAGTTATCAAAATTAGAAAAACTGCAAAGTTTAGTTGCGAAATGTTGTAAAATACAGAAAATATACCACGGCGAATTTGACAATTTGTATACATTTCTATTACGTGCGGAAATTTGTAACTAATTTAGTTACCAATTCACGCACGTAATACAAAAGTATACAAATTTGCCAAATTTGAAGGCCTATATTTTCCGTATTTTACAACATTTCGTAACCAAACTTTGCAATATTACTAATTCCAAGACGCTCTTTCTAGCTGTCGTGATTTATTTCGTTGCTCTTAGTCTAAAGCGCAAGTCGTCCATTAAGTCTGCCAACAAGTCAATTTGGAACAAGCTGCGCGCTGCTAACAACTTGTAACAACCTTATTGATATTATCAGACCTGTTTCGAGGTTTTTCCAATTAACAAGTCCGATACGGTCATGATATAAATAGAAGTACATCCATGCAGCAACATCTCGCCTGTATTTTCCAAACATTGATTTTGAACTATTTAAGTAATTGATCAACACTGAATGCAGGCTCGCGTTTACGTCAGTGTTGCCATGTCAACACGATAATTAATTTTTGTTATGTTTTTTGAACAACAAGCCAAAAATCGTTGAAAGATTATTGCTTTTAACCATATAACAATGAATTTTCGAAATATGTACTGTAGCTGTTATTCTGCATTTTGTGAGCTTGATTTAATGTAAAATTTAACCTAAATCGCTTCGTAAAATGTTTTCAAATGCTCATTTTAATGTTATTAAAAGTAATTTCAGTTCGGTTTTCAAACTTATT